>VMBQ01003942.1:0-16390 GCA_007657795.1 Dreissena rostriformis
GACCTATACAAACATATATAGGTCCATGTTTATTTCTTCAGCACCGTTTTGGAGGCGCGCGAGAGTATTCAGGGGCGGGTAATCCGGGAGGTATCTATTTCTGGGATTGTCTATACAACAACGCTTCGCCTAGCGTAGTTAAGAAGCACACTGACTTGTAAAACTCCATTTACATAAGTTGTCCGCTAGGGCGTACAACTAAAAACTGTTTGGCGAAACTTAGTATTCATGCTACCTAAAACAAGAGGACCCTTGTTTAAAAATATGAAAGTCATTGGCTTTGCAATTTGTAAAAGAAGCTTTTTAGAGGTTTTCCCAATACAAGTCTTTGTTAAANATAACTACATTTGAGGTTTTCCCAGCGTCACAGCGTTTGAAGTGCCACTTGGTAGTTTCGTGTCTGGTTCCTGTCCCGAACCTCTCGATAAATTTGAAAGAGGACGGGAACCAAGCAGTCTTTACCTTTATCAATGATAATCAGCGAGGTATGCCGATTGAGAAAATTTAGCTACCTCAATCGGACTCTAACGGTCTTTTAGGTAGGTCGCCCATGTGAATAATTTTTTCATGGTATGATAACTTAGAAGAGCTGCTGAAGCAGCATCGTCAAAAATGTGACCCCTGGCTCGTGGTCAGCTTTCACTCCAGGGAAGTCTTTTGTAGAGACCCTCAAGATGATGCTACATTCCAAATATAAAAAGCAAGGGGCTTTGCAGTTTCACACAAGAAGATCTGTACAGGTGTTTCCTATATAAGTCAGATTCAAACTAGCAACCATCTGGGCGAAGCAAGTTTTGAACAAAGGGGCATAATTTGAAGAAAAAAAAAACAGTTCGAGGATCTTTGTATGATGCTTAATACCAACCATGAACCCCTTGGAATTTTTCGGTTTCACACAATAAGTTTTTTAATGTTTTGTTTTTCTTATAAATGTTTATGTATTATAGGTGACCCCCTTGGCGGGGCCAGTTTTCACCCCATGTGCATAGTTTAGAAAAACATTGCAGAGAACCTCTAGATGATGCTACATTCGAAAGATGAAAATTTAAGCTTTGCAGCTTCAGATAAATTGAGTTTTTAAGGTTTTGACTATATATGTTTGTATAACAGGTAACCCCCGCCGCGAGTATAGATTTGACTCCATGGGCAACACACTTTGTAAAGGACCTTTAGTTGATGCTATATAAAAAATATGAAAGTCATTGGCTTTGCGATTTCAAAAAAGAAGATTTCTAGAGGTTTTCCCAATACAAGTCTATGTTAAACTGGCGACCCCTGATGCGAGGCCGGTTTTGACCCCAGGGTGCTTAATTTTAACAATCTCTGTAGATGACCTCTAGATGATTCTGCATACAAACAAGGGCTGTTTGTAAAACATGCATGCCCCCTATATGGGCTNTCTTTAATATCTTTAAGGCTTTCGCGATATTAGTCTATGCAAAACTGGTGACCACTGAGACGAGGCCAGTTTTGCTACACACGGGAATAATTTGAACAAATGACTGTACATAACCACAATACGATTTTGAAAACCTCGACGCCATGCTGTTCCAGAGAATTCGGAAGTTTTCAAGTTTTAAAACCCCGTTTTTAACCATTGGCCTTAACATGACTACACAAGGAACTTTCCTGTGAAATTATAACAAATTCTGCCCAGCGGCTNATTGGCCTAAACATGACTACACAAGGAACTTTCCTGTGAAGTTATAACAAATTCTGCCCAGCGGTTCAGAACGCGATGTCGTTTGATGAATAAGAGCATATATAGGTTTATTCAATATACAATAGACATACAGTCCAGGAGTACAAGTGTTCAAAACATAGTTACATATATAACGGCATGCAAATGTGATCAGTATTGAATTGTTTAAGTTGCTAAATAAAGTATCAATACATGTTAAGATCTAGGACAATTGGATTTCATTTAGAATCTTATGTAAATTATATAATTATGTCGAATACGTCATACCGCGTGTCAAATAAATGACACATCCCAGATTCGTCTTTTTTTGCCAGGTTTAAAGTCGTACAGGAAAAAGAGCGCTTACGTGACATTAGCCACATCGTGGGATATTTTATAAAGACGTTAATTTCGTTAGATGTTTATTTAATACGGGCTATCTTTTAGAGACCTGGCTAATGTCAACATTTTGCATGTCCCACCTATCCGAAAACTGTTTTTTTGAAGTCCAGCCAGACATGGTGGATCCTTTTTTGAACACTCAGCTTGTCAATTTCCGATTCAACAATGTACTACTTCAACGCATATATCAATTTAGATATCATTCTTTTGCACGGAGTCATTCTTATGCATTAATGCTGCATGTGACTCATGGTAATTAGGCTTCATTTAGAAACGAAATCGACACGATTATGTCTGCAACCTAAACCCATTTATCAAACAGTTCAACAGCTGAAGAAATACGGTTGCATAATTGAACTCGTGTCATTTATAAACACCTATTCTTAAGATAAACTGGTCTAGAGTCTAGATTTTAGACATTCATTTTACGTAGGTTTTTTTCTTTCACCGTAACTTGCACTGAATGATGAATGACTGTATCATGACTTTAAGACGCACGATTAAATCTCTGTTTAAAACAAATAATGCGACAAATGCACGATTAGATGAAGTTAGATAATTTAAATACATTAAGTTAATTACCAATAACTGTTGTTGTTACAAAGAAAAAAAAGAGTATAAAACAGAAGAATTAATCAAACGATTGAAATAACAAGAGGGCCATAAGGACCTTATCTCTTTCAGTGCTGGAATCAAATTTTGAAGGCCTTTGCAAACAGTTTGGATCAGAACGTGGCGTCTCATCAGGATCCAAACTGTTTGCTATTCTAATAGTAGTCTTTGAAAAAAAATCGAAGAAATCGCTAATTTTAGAAATTCAGCAGACGACATTTTAGCAGACGACAAATTTTCCAGCATGCAAAGGGTTATAGCGCTCACCTAAGTACAGGCTGAGATGAAAATCGTAATGTGAAAACTATTTGAACTATCACTATAAATATCCAGCTATATCGTTCCCCGACAAGAACATTTGCAAATTGCTAGCTTTGTAAGGGTGTTTTGCTTTGGCAACCATATTTTTAAAAGATTGATGTGAATTGAAAGAAATACGTGTAACAACAACACAGGAACATTAATGACAAGTTTGGTCAAAGCCTACCATGTGGTTAAAGAGAAGATTATTTGAATCAAAATATTGACAAAATTGAACGCCGAACGATGACTGAAGACACTAGATCACATTGAACACTTTGTTGTCTTATTTAAGAGTTAGATGAATTAAGAGTTTCATGAATACACTTAATAATTGCTTTATTTCATGTTTAACTTATTCAATCTTAGNTGTTTAAGAGTTAGATGAATTAAGAGTTTCATAAATATACTTAACAATTGCTTAATTTCGTGTTTAACTTATTCAATCTTAGTAATCATCACAATGGAATATTAAGATAAAACAATGAATTAGAAACAGAAATTAAATTGAGTCATGCCTAAATTGTTTCATTCCAACACAACGGTATAGAATTCTACAATCTGTATTCTGTAGTTACTTTTCCATCAGTTCGTTAATATCACATATGTGTCGCGTTCTGAGAAAACTGGGCATAATGCATACATGTGCGTAAAGCGTCGTTCCAGATTAGCCTGTGCAGTCCGCACAGGCTAATCAGGGACGACAATATCCGCTTTTATGGAATTTGTCGTTTAAATGATTCTCTTCTTAGCAAAAATCAAATTTAGGCGAAAAGTGTCGTCCCGGATTAGCCTGTGCGGACTGCACAGGTTAATCTGGGATGACACTTTACGCACATGCATTATGCCCAGTTTTCTCAGAACACGACACATGTATGAACGGCATGGTAGCTTTTGTTGGATAAAAATCTGAAAAATCTGATGTCATCTTTCAGTAAACGAAAGATGTATAATTGTGCAGACTTTGCATAATAAGTGTTTGAGACAGACAAAAAGGAGCGGATAGGACCATGATAAGAATTTTAATAAATAAATCAATATAAGAACAACCGTTTACTATGTTTTTCATTGCGTTTCAGTAAAAAAAGAGTGGGTATAAAAACAGCGGAAACACTCTGACGCTCTTGAATCAAGAATAAATGCTTACATAATAAAAAGTTTAAACAAATTAAAAAAAAAAAAAAACTTAGGTAAATGACCCTGGTGTAACTCTCGTTGCACGTAATTCCGGCCACTGTTTGAGATTTGCTTTTAAGATCTTACCCTGTAGAGTACTGATCAAAATATAACTTCACAGCAATAAACATTAATTGAAAAATTAGAAAGTGTAACTGTTTTTATTAAATTGGCATAGTGGAGGTAAAATTAGTCATTGAAACCATACGACATGTAAAATGTTCATTTTCCAATATCAAGCTTTAGTAAAAAATACTATCACTTTTTAGTGTCATATGCAGTGTTAATAACAAAATGTTCTTGTTTAATATATATCATTATCTTAAGAGTAACCCGAAATTTTGCCATTAACAAAATCCTTACCAATAAGAGTATATAACCGATTACTTCCCTTAAAACAACATGATTTTTTTTTTTTTTTCCATTGACGACAAATGGTTAAAAGAAAGCATGTTGTATCTTATATAAATATTATAAGTTTACAAAGAATTTTATAACAGGAAACTTTTCGCATATGAATAATTGGATCTTATAATTCAAGTTGATACTGTACATCAAATAAAATTTTATTACTATAAACTTACTGGATTTGAGTGATAGGTATATTTAGGTTGCTTCAGAAAATGTTTTTGTTCATAGTAGCAAAACAAAATCAGATTGTAAAAACGCTTTTTTGATGGATGGCCGATCATAAACGTACTGGCCGGCATTGTACACATAACCAGTATACATATGGACATAGTGAAAGTAATGCAATTTTAACCAAAATGCTCATCATTTAAACTAATTCATCATTGTTTAAATTAAAAGCAAGACCAGTCATTGAAAATAAAAAATACCCCAACAATGACTTACTTCAAGCAGTTGCAAAACTTGAGAATGAGTACAGTTATTGTCAAATCCCTACTTCACATTGATCACACACAAAGACAAAAAGCTTGAAGCTTATTTATAAAATAATTCAAGGCACATTACTCAACGACATACACAAAAAATAACGTTTTGCACTTTTACATAGTATCGACATCACTCCTTTGAAGGTTTGTTTTGCTACACAAAAAAAAAACGGTTTGTGACACAAAGTAAACATGTACAATTATGTTAGTATTAAATATTTACCTAACTTTAAGGGAACATAACTCGACAACAAATAGCGCGAAATACACACAAATAGTGTCTTGCACTTTAAAATACTATAAGCAACATTCATATACAGTTCCTTTTTGATACACATACAACTGTTTGAAACACAAAGTACATATGTAGAATGATGTACGTATCCACAATTTGTCTTAGTTCAAGGGCACATTACTTGCCAAAGAATATCACGATCTACACAAAAATAACGTCTTACATGTCTACATAGTATAAACAAAATATCTATGAAGTTTTGTATTGATAACCGGAACACTGAGTATCTCGTTCACAACACAAATTACGTATGTACAATAATGTAAGTATCCAAAATTTGCCTTAGTGCAACGGAACATAAATCTTCAAAGAGTATCGTGACACACACGAACATAACGTCTTGCACGTGTACATAGTATAAAGAACATACACTAAAAATCTCATGCTGCTACACAGAAAACTGAGACAAGTTCACGACACGAAGTAGTACACATATACAATGATGTTAATATCCAAAATTTGCCTAAGTTGAAGAGTATATAACTGTGCAAAGAAAAAATCGAGACATACACAGAACTTACGTCTTCCATTTTGGAAAAATATAAACAACATATCTATAAAGTTTCAAGTTAATAGGCAGATTACGGAGAGACCAGCACGCGACTGTGCCTCCACAAACTTCATTTTCCCGGTATAAATAAACATCACAGAACAGACATGTATGTTCCCAGTACAAAAATATTATAAAATACTTATCGTAAAAATCTAGTTTATACACAGCTTAGTATACAAATAATAATGTATTATAACTGGGTAAGTAAGCATTTACTGTATTAAAAAAAGTATAAACATTATATGAGTTTTAATTGCAAAAAAAATAAAAATGATCATATTAAAACATTAAAATCACATATACACATACATAATATACAAAACAAATTTTCGAGCTCAGCTCAGATATATACACTTGTTTTATGTTTAGCAAGGTAACGATGAGTGGGTTAAATGTGACATCTATATGGTTCAATGGTTCTATAAGCCACATTAGTAAAACTGCTCCCAGTGAGCTAAATAAAAATACGTAATGTGGACGTTATTATCTTGAAAGTGACCTTATATTAAAATATTATTACTATTATTATTATTATTATTATTATTATGTGTAACTTTGGTTATTGATTGTAATACAATAAAGTTGCAGTCGCACATCTATTGCCTTCATTGCATTTATCAAATGATAAAACTCTATTAAACATTTCCAAACTTATTCAACACTGTATAGGATCAACAGGATATCCAGCAATTTAAAGTAATAAGGTAAATAGTAACAAGTGTTCAGTACTATATTCTAGCAATATTATAATAAAACATATGAGAGTATTTTGATGACGAAAATCAGGTCGCGCATAACTCTGTATTCCCCATAAGCACTCTGTAATGTTACTTACAAAATATGTAAGCGTATTATGACAAAGAAAATCACATTGGACACCATTATGTTCATCCTCCTCCTATTCCCTTCCTTAATTTTCACCCCAGTAACATTCTTATTTTAGTTATAAAAATAAGCATATGAGAGTATTATGATGAACCGAATCACAACGGACACAACTGTCTATACGCCTCCTTCTACTCTACCTCCACCTTCTACTACTACTAGTTCTGTTCGTCCTCATTTTGATGTGGGCTCATGTCTATCCCTGCATGTGGTGCATTTATAAAAATCATGCAACAGATTCTATGACTTAAATACGAAAAAAATAAAGTAAAGTTAACATAAATTTATAAAGCATATGAGATTATTATAATGAAGAGAATCACAACGGACACAACTCTCTATACGCCTCCTCCTCCCATTCCCTTGCTCAATTTATGCCATAGAAATATTCTCATTTTATTTATAAAGTTAAGCATAAAACAGTATTATGATGAAGTGAATCACAACGGACACAACTCTCTATACGCCTCCTCCTCCTCCTACTCTTCCTCCTACTACTGCTACTTCCTCTTCGGCCTCATCTCGGGACTCTGGGTACTCTTGGATGATTGCTTTCTTGCTGAAGCGATTCATCAAGGCAACCTGTGCACAGGAACAAGGACAGGTGTTTTCAAAAACATATTATTGGTTGAACCAATACAGGGATAGAAACTTACTGTGTGGCCATAGTTGCCAACCTATATTTTGTCAGTGACTCAAAGAAACAAAGAACATGAGCTTAAGAAAATCCAGGTGGCGATGGCATATTTTAAAGGACATTGGTGTGTATAAATATTCATCCCTGCATGTGGTGCGTATGTAAAGCGCCGCTTTGGAATAAAATTTCTATTTATCATTTGGCAGGTATAGAAATTATCTCCCTTTAAAGCTTATTACTTTCCTTGGATTTTGTTTTTTGACCTTGAAGGATTACCTTGACCTTTCACCACTCAAATGTGCAGCTCCATGAGATACACATGCATGCCAAATATCAAGTTGCTATCTTCAATATTGCAAAAGTTATGGCCAATATTAAAGTTTTCCGACGGACACACAGACTGACAGACAGACGGACTAACAGTCAGAAATGACCAAGGCAGACATTGCTGACTACCAATGCCTGTTGTTTAATGAAAGAGATCATAGCCACAGTTCATCATGTATCTATGGACATAAGTCCACAGGCAAGTAATGAAACCTACCATTCACAAATTAGTACAAGAAAGAAATGATAGTTATATCATTTAAAAAAAACTTTTACAAATCAATCATTTAAGTTGCAAATAAACAAAATACAAAATCTGTACAGTAACTGTGAAAAGAACTTAAATTCTTTGTAAAGAAATAGATAATCTGAGATTTATAATTATATGAATAACTTCCCTTGAAAATAATTGTCTCCAACAAATGTCTGTTTTTAGTAGCAAATAATTATAAGCCACTACCGTGACTGTATACTAAGATTCACAGGTAACCTTAAAGTACCTAAGATACTTGTATGCCCAAACATATCATCGTGTGCTTGGCTTGACCATAAAATGTCATTTTGAGTATGCTTCAGTTGTATGGTTTCATATTATTATTATATATAAAATTTCAATATATCATTTGGCAGGTTTAGAAATTATCTCCCTTTTAAAGCTTATTACTTCCCTTGATTTCGTTTTTTACCTTTGACCTTGAAGGATGACCTTGAACTTTCACCACTCAAAATGTGCAGCTTTATGAGATACACATGCATGCCAAATATCAAGTTGCTATCTTCAATATTGCAAAAGTTATGGCCAACGTTAAAGTTTTCGGACGGACAGACAGACTGACAGTTCAACTGCTATATGCAACCCTAACAGGGGCATAATAAAAATGAGATATACGTTCAAAACGAGCAAACTTAAATTGTTCTACATCCATATATGCAATTCAAAATATTCTGGAAAAAACAACATGCTATAATTATTTGTTGTAAATGGCACAGAAACATTTCACAATATGCATCTGATGACCATGCAAAAACCATGCATAGGAAAATAGCATATTGCAATGTAAAGCAGTAATAAATGGGAAAAAAGGAAATCTAGTACATCAAGATGTGAAGCAGAAATAGATGGTTAAAAAAGTAAGTATGGTATATAAAAATCTGAAGCAGTAATTATTTGTTAATAAATAAAGACTGTTATATCAAGATGTGAAGCAAAAATAGAAGGTTAATACATAAAGTCTGTTATATCCAGATGTGATGCAATAATATACGGTTACTAAATTGAGTCTGTTATATAAAGATGTTAAGCAGTAAAATATGGTTAATAAATTAAGTCTGTTATATCGAAATAACATACAAGCAGGGCAAATACGGTAAATAAAACAACAAAATAAAGAATAGCGTTAGGAGCAGAATTAAATAAAATTCCTTCTTAAAACATTTGCAAACAAGGCTTTTCACCATAGGATGACATATGCCCCCTTTTTCCACATTTTTCTAAACCTAAACGCAAAGTGTTCGTCAACATTTTTCGAAACCTAAAAGCAAAGTGTGAAGGAATTTCAGACAGACAGACAGACGGACGGACAGACGTACAGTGCGATCACTATATGCCCACCTTCGGGGGCATAAAAATATGGTAGAAACTTATTGGCATGCCATGCATCAAATTCAAACATGCTATCATATCTATGCTCAGTTAAAGCTTATGCACATGCAATTTAAATGGCAACTCTATGTACATGAAAACTTTGTATTTATGTATAATTAACCCTTTGCATGCTGGGATATTTGTTGTCTGCTAAAAGGTCGTCTGCTGAATTTTTAAAATCATCATTTTCTTCACTTTTTTTCAAAGACCACTATCAGAATAGCAAACAGTTTGGATCCTGATGAGACGCCACGTTCTGTGGCGTCTCATCAGGATCCAAACTGTTTGCAAAGGCCTTCAAAATCCGGTTCTAGCACTCAAAGGGTTAACAACCGAATAATGCAAAAGTGTGTCTACCAGTACCCAATATCAAGGCATCGAGTGGGCTCAGATCAACTTAACAGTGGCGTTTCCTGCTCATTGACAAGGGATGTTTTGGGCAGAGGGTATTCATGAATGCCATTATCCCGTCCATGACTCTGCCAAGCCATCTAAAACAGTGCAGACGTAGTATACAACTGACTGTACAGACATATTTAATTATGGAACGGTCCATTCCATATGGGGATCATCTTGGTAGTCAAGAAACTAGCTCATACACAAAAAAAACAGAACCGTCCATAAACTATGCTCACAATCAAAGTGCATACCATGTGGATTTGAAAAAAAATCATAGACTTCCCATAGACTTCCATACTAGAAAATTCGCACAAGTATACATATAAGTAACAAAGACTACATAGACTGCAACAGGCACAATATAATACCGTCAGAAACAGATAATCATAGTTACAGGCAGCAGGACGTAAAACAAAACACAATAACATTTATTATGTAGTGGTAAATTGTTAGTGAATACATTGAGTGAGCTATTATGTCTTGTAAATACTACTACCCCATACACAGAGATGAAATCACACTGTTTTCAAATTTAAATAAAGAGGTGTGCACAATAATTTATTGTTCTACACATTTCTGTATTGAATGGCATTATGCCCAGTGGTCTGAACATTTAGCCAAATCATAATGAATATTTCTCATTTGCTAAGATTTTTATGATATAAGGAAAACAAGCAAATTCGTAGAATTGATATCCCCGGCAACATATGCTTTGTTTGAGGATGGGTGCAAATCGGACGGACGAACATACNATAACATTTATTATGTAGTGGTAAATTGTTAGTGAATACATTGAGTGAGCTACTATGTCTTGTAAATACTACTACCCCATACACAGAGATGAAATCACACTGTTTTCAAACTTAAACAAAGAGGTGTGCACAATAATTTATTGTTCTACACATTTTTGTATTTAATGGCATTATGCCCATGGTCTGAACATTTAGCCAAATCATAATGAATATTTCTCATTTGCTAAGATTTTTATGATAATTTTTTATAAGGAAAATTAGTTACCCAATTGTGGGTGTGGAGGAGGTAGCCAATTAAGACCCCCAAGACATGATGCAAACAAAGTTGGTAGAGGACCAGCATATTATATTAAATACCAAATATCAAACCCCTGACCTTAGTGGTTTCAGAGACGATTTGTAAAGTTATTTACTTTATAAAAATTATGTTTCAAAATAATGTGACCTCCTGGGGCGTGGCCACTTTTGACCCCAGGGGTATGATTTGAACCAACTTAGTAGAGGACCACTTAATGATTATCACATCAAAATTCAAGTTCTGATCCTGGTGGTTTTAGATAATAAGATTTTTGAACTTTTGTAATCCGTGACCTACATATGCAATGGATCAGAACGATTTGAACAACTTTGAAAGAGGATCACCAAAGAATCGTTTGTGTGACGTTTTATTTAAATCTGTCAAGGAATCAGGTGGAATTGTTAGAAGATCAAGTTTAAGCACGCACCTCACGACGGACAACACATTATTCCTAATGCTCCCAATTAGCATTTTGTGCTCATGTGAGCAAACAATATTGATTATTGTATTAAGCAACAAAGAAAATTAAAAGAAGCAAAACACGCAACAACAACAAAATAGCCAAACCTCACAAATATGTAAGATAGGTAAGTGTTAAAAGTTGTTAAAATGTGCAAGTGAAATCTTTGCAGTGAATTCATTAGAAATACATGCACAGCTATTCTACAAAGTAAAACATCACTACAGATAGACAACACTACAATGTTAATGACTATATCAAATATTCAAGGTACCCTTCAAAAGCATAACTCCATTAGGATTTAAATGTCATAAGCATTTAAATAAACGGGCATTAAATAAACTGTCTGCAAACACAGATGCTACAAGTGTCCTTGTTTTTAATAAATAGTCTGATACAGTGTATAAATGGAAAAATCCATGTTAAATTGATTTTCCGAGTTGTAGATTATGTACACTGCATGTAATTAGTTTCCATTAATGTTTTGTTAATCATCATTTGTAACTTTACTTAATACTCAAATCTTAACACTTAAAAACTCTGCTAGTTAAAAGATACACAGTTATATCATAATGGTTTCATGTTTTTAACCCTTCTGTGGCGTCTCATCTGGATCCAAACTGTTTGCAAAGGCCTTCAAAATCTGGTTCCAGCGCTCAAAGGGTTGAGGGTAATGCAATACAAACTACAAACAAGTGACTAATGACCTTGAGATAGACAGGGTGCAGTTTACGGAACGTTTCACGGTCCATGGCAAACACAATGCCATTCAGGAACCCTGTGAAATAAATGAAATCAACAATTGAACAAGACAGCTAGGGTGCAGTTAAATGGAACATTTCACCATCCACCGCAAAAAAAATAATCATTTAGAAACCCTGTCATGAAATTAACAATTTAACAAGACAGGGTGCAGTTTTCGAAACGTTTCACCATACATCGAAAACACAATGGCTTTTTGAAACCTTTTCATGAAATAAATGAAATTAACAATTTATAAAGACATTCAATATTTTTTGTAACATTTTTGAAATGCATTGATACTGACTAAGTTTATAACAAACACAATCAGTTTGTAAAACAGTTATGCTCCCATGCATGGTAGGAAACAATTTCTCCAAATTCTTACAAGGAAAAGAAATAAATTAACAAATGTTCATAACCTATCTGGAAAATTGAATGAAGGACCCACTTTGTATAAATTTATGGTCATGACTTATCTACCAGCCAAACTGTACAAAATCCAAGCTTAAGGGTTCAATACATACAGCATGAACAAGCTTGTACAACAGGTTGGTCTGTTTGACCTTGACCTTTAACCCAAGACATCAATTACCTTGGGATGGTGAGAAGATAGCCTGTAATATCATCAGGGCATACACTGGATTGTGGACATCTACTGCATTCTGTATCCTGTAACATGTGGATATTTGTCAGATCTGATGGAATATCGATTTTAATTCACAAGTGATCATAGAAAATACATTTTTTCTATGATCATGAGTGAATTAAAGTCGATATTCCTCTAAGTCCAACACATTTATTTTTTATTGTATGCTTACAAATGATTATTTTTGTATTTTTGCTCAAATAATGAAGTCATAACATCATGAAAACGACGTAATTCCACACTTTTTCACTGTTAATTTTCACAGTTCGAAACAGTGAATATCAGTTTTAATTCACTGATATTTCTCTATAAACCTACAGAAATCATAAAATAAATTGTCATTATCATACAGTAACCAAAACAAGAGGGTCATTATGGATCTTAAGCGGTCAACTGAGTTAAAGGTACACCAATTGTTTAAGACTTATAGTTTTTGATCCCACTTGACCGTGATTCAAACATGACGGGGCTCGACATTAACTTTTCAATCCACTTGTCGAGTCAGACAAGTGCCATAACATTTCACTTGTCCTGACAAAAAAGTTACTTCACTTGACCTGACATTAACATGAAACTAAATATACCACATAATTTTTCAGTAAATTAACATCATATATACAGTATTGTAGCAAATCACGACTAGAAGAGAGCATTTTTTATGGTGTCCATCAATCTTTCAGTATACTTTAAACAAGGGCTGTTTGTAAAACATGCATGCCNGACCTAGTGACCTGAAAATCAATAGAGGTCATCTGCCCGTCATGACCAATGTCCCTATGAAGTTTTGTGATCCCAGGCCTTAGGGTTCTTGAGTTATCATCCGGACACCATTTTACTGTTTCAGGTCACTGTGACCTTGACCTTTGACCTAGTGGCCTGAAAATCAAAAAGGGTCATCTGCCGGTCATGACCAATGTCCCTATGAAGTTTTGTGATCCCAGGCCTAACTAAGCGTTCTTGAGTTATCATCCGGAAACCATTTTACTTCTTCAGGTCACTGTGACCTTGGCCTTTGACCTTGTGACCTGAAAATCAATATAGGTCATCTGCCGGTCATGACCAATGTCCCTATGAAGTTTCGTGATCCCAGGCCTAAGCATTCTTGAGTTATCATCTGGAAACCATTTTACTGCTTCAGGTCACTGTGACCTTGACCTTTGACCTAGTAGCCTGAAAATCAATAGAAGTCATCTGCCAGTAATGACCAATGTCCCTTTAAAGTTTCGTGATCCCAGGCCTAAGCGTTCTTGAGTTATCAACCGGAAACCATTTTACTGCTTCAAATCACTGTGACCTTGACCTTTGACCTGAAAATCAATAGGGGTCATCTGCCTGTCATGACCAATGTTCCTATGAAGTTTCGTGATCCCATACCTAAGCGTTCTTGAGTTACCATCCAGAAACCATATTACTGCTTCAGGTCACTGTGACCTTGAACTTTGACCTAGTGACCTGAAAATCAATAGGGGTCATCTGCCGGTCATGACCAATGTCCCTATCAAGTTTCGTGATCCCAGGTCTAAGCGTTCTTGAGTTATCATCTGGAAACCATTTTACTGCTTCAGGTCACTGTGACCTTGACCTTTGACCTAGTGACTTGAAAATCAATAGGGGTCATCTGCCTGTCATGACCAATGTCCCTATGAAGTTTTGTGATCCCAGGCCTAAGCGTTCTTGAGTTATCATCCGGAAACCATGTGGTGGACGGATCGACATGTGCAAAACAATATACCCCCTCTTCTTCGAAGGGGGGGGGGGGCATAATTATAATAATTGATCAAAAATGTCTATTTACATACCAGTCCATACATCATCTCATAGAGAACTGCACCTAGACACCACCAGTCTACGGTCTTGTCATACGGCTGCTTCCGTAGAACCTCCGGTGCCAAATACTGAAAGATTTGGGAATTATTTGTATGACTTTGAGTCACTTTAAATATCAACAATTTTGAAAACTGTATATTCTATAATTTTGTAAATTTTGCATAAATCTTAAAATGATATCAACTATAAATAGCTGTTATAATTTTTGAGGTGCAATATGGCATTTCCATAAATTCAGTAAACAAATTTGTATAATTATATAATATTTTTTGTGAGACTTTTTTTAGTACAAATTTCTACACATAAGCGTAGGAATTAAACTGTTTTATCACAAAAGCGAAATCAAAACACAAAAAGCTTAATTATGAAATGTAGAAATAGTAGCAGCTTCCACACTGTCAAATTATCTTTTTAAAAAAACATGTATCACAACAGTAAAGGTAATTGAACATTTTTACTTTTCTGACTGGTTCTTTTTTCGTTCAACTGTTTACACGACAACCTTACAGCACCCTGTGATGCTTTACATCACTTTTGTCAGTAACATTTTTTAAATGCTCGACAAAAGTATTTTAAATGGACTGCAATGTTCCACTGACCTCTGGGGTTCCGCAGAATGTTGTTGTTGTTCCCATGCCTTCGATCCCCTCCTTGCACAGTCCGAAGTCAGTGAGAACGATGTGGCCCTGAAACACACATGAGGGTTGGCATTTGTTAGCTAAAATATATGAGCATTGCTCTGTGAAAAGGGGGTTTAATGCATGTGCGTAAAGTGTAGTCCCAGATTAGCCTGTGCAGTCCGCAAAGGCTAATCAGGGACAACACTTTCAGCGTTCATGGTATTTATTTTTTTTAAAGTCTCCTCTTAGCGAAAATCCAGTTTTGGCGCAAAGTGTCGTCCCTGACACTTTGCAGACTTTTCTCAGAGCGAAACTTGTATGAATACACTTACAGTGCAGAGACTTAGGCAAGTGAATCATTAATGTATTTTTATCATTTTACAAAACACTGATTTGAATGAAGCTATCTGTCTGCATTTGGGTATTCATTGAATATGAATGGCACATCAACTTTATTATATTTACTAGGTTCAATATTGGTTAAAACCATTTAACTCGGTATGGACATTTCAATATGTGATTACCAAGCTAATAATTATTATTTTGAATACTTTTTCTACCACGTACTGACACTGGACAAGCGTGTTTTTGCACAAATATAGATCTTGAAATACATACTAAAAACCAACATTGGCTGGTTTCAATACCATTATAAAACAGTCAGTATTCTCTATTGTTAACGACCAAGTATTTGGGTGAATGGGTCAAATAGCCTGTATTACGATGTCCGTTAAGAGGTTCAGTTTCAATATGTGATCATGACATCGGAAGATGGTACGACAATCATCCTCATATACAGCTGGGGACCAAAACTGCTGATTTATTAATTATTACAATTATTTTCACAATGTTATTGTGTTTCAACTGCTGGACCTAATCTCAAAACCAAACAACCATTATAAAACCATTAAACAGGTTGACTTTCCTTTGGCAGTCTCATTTATTTACCAAGATCAATAGATTATCCCATTTATGCCTAGTGGACTCACCCATCCTTCTAAATTGGATCAATTCATTTACAAAATTAGGGATGTCTAGTATATTTATTTCTATATTTAGAATATTTCTTACAGAAATTCCTTTAAGCAAACAGCGCAGACCCTGATGAGACGCCGCATCATGCGGCGTCTCATCTGGGTCTACGCTGTTTGCCAAGGCCTTTTTTTCAAGACGCTAGGAATAAATGGGTTAAGCATCATTTCATGAAATGCAGTTACGGCCACAGTGTAAGGATA
>VMBQ01003942.1:23110-79817 GCA_007657795.1 Dreissena rostriformis
GTACTTCGCACTTGTTATTTGATTCCTACGCATCCATATTCCTGATCTTGGGTTATTGAGCAACAAAATATTTTTTTTTTTTTTTTTTTTTAAAGAAAATAGAACTAGAAATGAGATTGATGGATGACAACTATTGGTCAAAGGGAGCAGTAACTGTTGACAATAGGCCCGTGTTTGATTATGCAATGGCCATAACACAGCCATTCCTGAGGTTATTTGGCTGATGTTCAAACTTGGCCTTGAAGATACACCTATATGCGTCGTGTTCTGAGAAAACTGGGCATAATGCTTGTGCGTAAATTGTCATCCCAGATTAACCTGTGCAGTCTGCACAGGCTAATCAGGGACGACAATCTGCTTTTATGGAATTTTTCGTTTAAATGATGTCTCTTCTTAGCAAAAATCCAGTTTAAGCGTAAATTGTTTTCCCTGATTAGCCTGTGCTGACTGCACAGTCTAATCTGGGATGACAATTTGCGCACAAGCATTATGCCCAGTTTTTTTCAGAACAAGACTCATTTGGCTGATCTTCAAACTTGGCCTTGAAGATACACATGTACACCTATATTTTCCATAAAGTTTGGTGAAATTCTAACAAAAACTGTTGAGTCATGTCCACAAGCTTACCAATGTTTGCAAACAAATAGCCACCTTCCTTTGATGGTGAAATTAATACAGTCTTTCTGCAATAATGGGAAACAAATCATCATTGATAACGCAATCACCCTTGTGTTCTCAATGCATAGTTGTTGAAAAATTCAACAAAATCCTAAATTGGCAGGCTAGATCAGTTGGTAGAGCGTTGGACTTAAAACCCAGGATTGGGGGTTTGATTCCCAGCCTTGCCACATAATTGTTTTCGAAATTGGTAATGAACATATTTCCATGGCAATTCTCCTCCTACATCAGATTTAAATTGGGCTTTTATCAGTAACTTGCATAATTATGTGCACTTCGTACAGGAAAACCAGCTTACCAATTAAAAGTGTGCGTACACTAACTGATCATCGTCATATGACTGAAATACCTTTGAATTTGGCCTTAATAGCACAAAAACTAACACACAAAAAAAGCTGTGAAAGCTCACCTTTGAGTCTAGGAGGATGTTTTCCGGTTTGAGATCACGATAGATGATGTTGAGGGAATGAAGGTAGCCAATCGCGCTGGCCATTTCCGCTGCATAGAACCTCGCTCGCACTTCCGAGAAGTAACGCTCTCGTTGCAAGTGGAAAAACAACTACAAGGCAGAAAGTAAACATTTTTTGAGACCAAAATATATACACTGTATAAACAAAACTTTATTTTGGGTCTAAAATAAAAATGTCAAAGGCCGGGCATGTAATAATTTGTGTTCCCGACATAGAAACTACTAAGGCAGATACAAAAGATTCTCTATCAACATTTACTTTGCCTTTCTACCTCCATTAAATTAATCAATCTTCTGTTTAAGGGGTAAATATGTTATACTCATTAAATGTTTGGTTGAAGCAATACATTGTTTTACTGAACACTTAAGCTCCAAAAGGGGAGAAAAAAATGTTTTCTTCTTCAAGTCTGCTTAATCTTATAATGCATGTGATAAAGCTTTCCTTCAGCAGTTCACTGTGTAAATACACTGTAAAACATCTTAATGAACATCATTTCCTGTCAGCAACAAGTACATAAGCTTTAATTTATTCTTCCAAGTTACTGGGACCCATCAGTCACCCCCAACTTAATGGCATTACAGTGGCCTTCACCCTTGAGTCACTCAGTCACTAGGTGATATAATGTGGGACAGTAACTAGTGCGATCAGTCCTACATCCATCAGGTTTGAGCGTGAAACTATTGTGAAGCAGATACAAATTCTTAATTCTAAACCCTCACCCTGACTTACTTGCCCATGGCCAGATATTGTATCCATAGAAGGTAGGGTAGATCTACTATAAGATCGTCATTGAAAGATCGTGTTAAATGATAGTAATATCATTAAAATATTGTAAAAAGGCTGTTCTCCATTCTAACAAGACTACTCCGTTGGAATGAGCTGAAGATCTACTTTAATTTTTTGTAAACCTTTGGCATTATGCAACATGGTAAAACTATGATGATAGAGTGCACTCTCTATAAGCTCTTTTTAAAGATTTTAGGTATCTGCAGTGTCATTGCAATGTTGCAATCGAACAATAACCGCCTGATTTAAATCAATAACAATAAAAGTGCATAGAGTTTTTTCAGAAGCAAAATGGTAGGAAAAGGTGTGTAATTGATGTTTTATTGCTGTGCTGGATATATTATAAGTTTTTTTTCAGTTTCTATATGAAAGTTTTTACAGTTTCTATATGAAACTTTTAAGCAGTATTAATTTATGTCTGAAACATTTCTGACAAAATCATAAAAAAGATAAATATATTGAGTGCTGGTGCTTATCTAAATCTTTACCAACATTTTGAAGATTAACATCTTTTAATCATATTTCCTTGCTATTATTTAAATCTACAATGTTATAAATGTTTTCATTGAAAAGAAAACACCCAATTTTGGTATTGGTAACTATCAAAATTGGGTCCCTTGAACCAACGCAGATTAAAAAAGATAAAAATCACTGTTCTTACCTCACCACCGTTCACGTAGTCGAGCACAAAGTACAGCTTGTCAGGAGTCTGGAAGGAGTAATGTAGTCCAACAAGGAACGGATGCTTGATGTTCTTAAGGAGCACGTTCCGTTCGGCCATGATGTGCTTCACTTCATTCCTCTTCATGATTGCCTGCTTCTGCAGCACCTTGACGGCGTAGACCCCGCCCTCATTCTTGTGACGTGCCAAGAGTACCTGCAATGTTACAAACACGTTTCAGCACACGGCAAAGACCCCGCACTCTATCTTGTGACGCGCCAAGAGTACCTGCAATATAACAAACACATATCATCACACGGCATAGACCCCGCCCTCATTCTTGTGACGTGCCAAGAGTACCTGCAATGTTACAAACACATATCATCACACGGCATTGACGGGCTAAGAGTACATGCAATCTTATGTTATTGTATGACACAAATGCGTCAAAAGATTAATTAATGTGCATTTGCCTGTTTTTTTGTTGTTTTAAAACATATGTGCCTTTTGATCACCAGATTTGAATGCCTTACTACCAGTAGTTTTATTATGTCAATGGCCGAACAAGTCCATTTATTATGTCAATGGCCGAATAAGTCTTTTTCCACAGTTCATATAAAGTCCTTGCCCAACATTAGGCTTACTGCCAACATTATATCGAAAGTGACAATCAGTGACCAATTTGGGTTGTTTACCAAAACAAACAATCTGAGTCAACAGCATTAGCCTGGTTACAATCAGGTTCAACCTATTCATGAACTTTACTAACAGCAGATCGAAAACTTTAAGAGGTTAAATGTGTGGAAGCAAGAAGAATTTGTTTATCTATCATGTGTCATTGACATGGCAGGAATTTGGAACGGAAGTCATTTATGAACGCCACAAGTTTTTCCATGGCATAACTGAACATATCTCTTGCGCTTAGAGTACTTCTTCAATCATTGTCTTCAAGACTGGAGGACCATGTCTCTTGCACTAAGAATACTTCTTCAGTCATTGTCTTCAAGAATGGGGGACCATGTTTCTTGCACTTAGAAAACATCAATCATTCTGTTCAATTCTGCATGTCCAGGTCTTTTGCATGACCATGTCTGTTGCATTAAGAATACTTCAATCATTGTGTTCAAGTGTGCAGGACCATGTTTATTGCAGGACCATGTCTGTTTCACTAAGCTTACTTCAATAATTTTGTTCAAGTCTGCACGGCCATAAGTTTAAGATTATGTTCAGTTTTCTAATACCTTTTAATTTAAGGGGTCAATTTAATTCTTAAATGTAACTTAAAGAATGGCATTGACCCTAAAATTGAAAGGTATTACAAGGTTTAAAACATTTACATGGTTATTCCATCTAACTAGAAAAACGGAAACAAACATTTCAATTAATATCAATATTTATGATTGATAAAACATTTGCAATTATTTTCAATTCTTTCATAAGAGCTACATTATTTACTTGTGTTCTATAAATGACCCGCATACCATGCGAAAATTGGCCTTAGGACAAGGCTAGTATTTAATGTTCAATCACCCTCCTTTATCTCAAAAATGGATATTTTCTTATCTGACATATTCGACATACTGAACTGAACTTGAACTGTTATCAACAGCAAACCCCAAAGGCATATTGATAGTGGAAAATCATAAACGAGTTTTGGGTAAAACTACTTTTTTAGATGGCTTGCAAAAAATCACTTTTCCAATGTCCAGTGCAGTTTTAAATTAATGCCCTCGTTTCTAATTGATTGGGGGTCTAATTAATGCCAAAATCATTTGATACATTCACTGTGACGTCACTACATATTGTCACTATTTTACTGTGTGCAAAATTTGTAGAAATCACGAAAATAGTGCGCCGTTAATATGTATGTTTTTCATTTTCAAATTTCGAAACATAGAACTGTTTGCACTTATTAAACTTTACATCCTTTTTTTAATAGAATCAGATTATATAATTGAAAGGTTAATCTCATGATCACAGATTATGTAATTGACCTTAATTTTTGGGTACTTGACTGTTTTAAGCCCACATATTTTTTTATTTTTTTTCATCCCGTTTATTTTTCGCCAGTAATTTTCTCCCCGCCCACTGTGCAGTAACATCTATTTATTTCCTGAAATTACTTTGTTTCGACTGTTTATCATTATGTGTATCTTTTTGTTATAAATATTGGCATTGTTTGTTAGAAAGATTTCATTTCTGCAGTAAGACTTCCCTTTCCGCAATTCGGTCAAACTGTAAAACAACAATAAGAATGGCTGACATGGAAACTTCAAAAAGAATGCTGTGTAGGTACCTATTAAATTTCCATAGCTAATACTTGTGTGCAATTACTTATCTGAACTTAAGTAAAAGTAAAACAAATCATTTTAAAGCACCATGTAATTCCTATGCAAAAACTTGTATGATGTCAAACCCTGGAATTTAGTTACATACAATGTTCAACCACATGTTGCAGTGATTGAAATAGGCCCTGGTTATGCCTGCTTTGTGAATGCAAAATCTCAAATCGACACAAAATTGATTGTTTTAAAAAAGTATTTCAAAACATATGAAATAGCTTGAGTGACTTTATTGAATGTGTCTGTATTTCAAACTACTGCATTTGAAGGCAGAGAGATTTTCCTTCACTGCAACACAAAATCTAGCTACAATTATAATGTTTACCATAATGGTAATTCAATGCGATCAATCATTCATTGAAATCATTATATGTGTACATAAATTTCACTATTAAAACAACTGTTACATAGTTTATCAACCTAATGATCAAGTCACACATTTATGTAACCCAGCCAGACGTCAAAAACCCAATATAGTTGTCTGACGTCCCACAGATGTCTAGGCAGTAGGAAATTTGTGGAAGAATTTCACAAATGGAGGGGGTGTGTGTAGTAGGGTTCGGTATAAGGAGAACTTATACTGCCTTGCTATATGAGCTAACTTTTATAGCGACGTGGTACAATGTCTGACTGATTTGGAGCCGTGAGGTCCCGGGTTCAATCCCCACTGTGGTACGGTATTTTTCTGGCTGGGTTACAATAACAAACGCAATCAATAATTTCCAATAAGTTCTCACTTGTTGGTTCAATCAAGCATATCTTTATGAAGTATATGTATTCATTTTTTTACCTTTCCAAAACTTCCCTTGCCTATGACCTTCAAGAATTCAAAGTCACTCGGTTTAACGCTGAAAATATAAAGAATTCCACATTTCATTTATTTGTCAGAAAATTTCATATTTTTTTAATTATTTTTACATGGCAAAAATATGAAGACTCCAAACAGTTACTAAACATTGCGCTTACAATGGTTATCAAGACAACTAATGAATAAATACCAGTTTAATCAAAACTAGCCCTATCATTAATTTCAAGGTAAATAAAACTCATTACATCTTTGTTCTGTATCATTTGTTTCAAATGACCTGTTGCCAATTAAGCACCTGGGATAGAAATTCTTAACTGGATGGGAATTGAATACTTTGGTAACTGAGAACTTAATGACATATTTTGTTTTCTGCTAGTATACCAAATAATTATCATGCATCACAATAAGAAAATGTGTCAATGCAAACAAAGCCCTATATCATTATAGCCCGTTTAAAAACTGTAATGTTGCAATCACTTACAAAATCTGACTATGTATGTACACTGTGTAAAACAAAAAAAATAACGAATATGGGAAATGTTCACAATAAATGATATGTAGATTATTTGCACTTGCTTATATCATTAAAGTACATTTATTTTTGTATTTTCATGTCCTTCAAGGTTGTTATTTTCCGGGTTCCAATCTGTTACCTGAAGCCGTATTATTTCATAATCATCAAGCTTATAATTGACATTTTAAGACACGTGGGCAGCAACTTATTCAAAGATAGGACTATCATACATTCCTTTCGGGCAACAGCCTGCGGAGGCACAACTTTAGTCTTCAATGAAATACCCAGGGTTCAAAAGGGCAAAGGTATGCCTGTAAATGTGGTAAACAAATTAACATCTGGACAAGATGCATAATAAAAACATACGATGTAATTTTGAACCAAGATTTACCTTTTGGCAGATAATATTTAAATTTGAACTATGTATTTCAACGTTTAGTGTTTTTGACCCATGTTGAAACATAATGTTTTCCAAGTACAAACTAACATGGAGCCAATATACCAGTTTCAAACAAAATAGTTTGCTTTGCCATTGTCGAAGGTTGGTTACTGACCTTTTCTTTTCACTGGGGCCAAGGTTGACTGGATTGGCGTCTTTACTCTGAAAGAAAACAACTTTGGCATTTTAAACACTGGCTTGTCTTGCAGGAATGAGGTTTTTGTTGTGCTGCATCTTACAATCTATTGCAGATATAATATCATTTACATAGCGTGACAACATTTCCACAGCCACATTTCTGATTTATGTAACCCTTCTTCCATATTATATTATAATACACGTGTATTATTATTGTAAATAATTACCATTTCATGCAAAATAATCATTTTTGTTCCATGTGTAGAGCAAATTTACTGCAAACATGCAAACTGATGCCTAATGTTTCAAAACTGAACACAATTATCGGCTAAATAACACCATGTTGAAAGGGAATTTAAGAGTACAATGTATGTAATTAGAGGATGTAATTATCTAAGTCTGGCAAAACAACCATCCCCAAAAAATAATACTGCAACAACATTTGCAATTAATTAACTTTGTGGCCAGAAACTGTACGTAGGTCTGTAAACAAATTATGCTTATCTCTAATGGAATGTCAAATACTAACATACTGTTGCCATATTGTAGCTTATGTGAACAGTACCATCGGAAGAGCTAATAACAAATTACACACTTCATGGTCCCCAAACATGTCCAATCTTTCACTTAAGCAAGTTGTATGGTGTCACTGTGTGATCTATGAAGAAGTTACAGACTTCAATGTCAATGTCATAGCAATTGTGTTTACTGTGCATATAATTTAGCAAATGACGGTATATATTAAGTAGTTAATGTTTGATATACCAAAGTGATGATCAATAAAGAATATATTCCATTTATATTCTAATTCAATATTATTTCATTTAAACGTTAAAATGAACAGTTTATATTATCATATATTATTATAAATTAAAAGAATAATTTGTTGTTCAAACAAAATTCATCTGAGTAGATGAACACTTATTCCATTGCTCTTTCTGTTTGTCAGAGAATTCGATATAAATCGACAGAATTATTCAGTTAATAAGTGCTATTATTTACTACTGATAATATTAACTCATAATTGGTCATCTCAATCTAGGATCACACCGTCTGCACAGGCTTATCAGGGATGACACTTTCCACTTTTATTTAATTTCTAATTCAAAGGTAGTCTATTCTTAACAAAAATCCAGTCTAGCTGGAAAGTGTCTTCCCTGATAAACCTGCGCAGACCAGCTTATTTGCGTATTCAAGTAAAATAACCAAACTAAACAAAAACCATAAAGACCTCAGTTGTAATCTAGACCAACGTGGCGTTTCAGCACCAAATACTTCTGGATTCCGTATCGGTCATGGCCATTTTTTAATACTAATTAAACCTGTCCTTAAACAAGGCTGGCTATCAGTGTAGACTTGTGTACCGAATGATATCTTTGTCAAAATGTTTACCCATACTATTGACTTACTTTATTTGGCATTAATTTATGGCTGCTGCCTTATAGTTTAATAGGCAGTGCGTGCAGATTTGAGGAAGCATAAACCTTTAAATAGATATCAAGGGTCCAAAGATTAACTTTTGTATATGATATATTTTTAGACATAAACATGTATAATGTTAGGCTTGTAACAATTAGTTTGAGGTTCAAGACATTAATAGTTTATGTGATAAAGGTGTTTGATTTTCCTAGAAATGTATTTTTAAAAGCCGCATGTTTTGAATAACGTTTAAAGAATTGCAATTATCATTCACCAATCCCTTTCTAAATTAAACTAATGCTGTCATATTGTCATTTAACTTATGTGTACACCACTTCCTTTCTCTCGCCACAATGTCACGTTTACACTTTCAATGCGTAACAATGTAACTTGCAAACTGAAAAAGTCCTTACAACACATGATAGACAAATAAAAACAAGAGATGTGTTTGTCAGAAACACAATGCCCCCTTATGCGCCGCTTTGATTTTTTATTTTTATTTTGACCTTTGACCTTGAAGGATAACCTTGACCTTTTACCACTCAAAATATGCAGCTTCATAAGATACACATGCATGCCAAATATGAAGTTGCTATCTTCAATATTGCAAAAGTTATGACAAAACTTTAATATTGGTTAAAGTTTTGGACAGACAGACAGACAGACAGACACACAGACAGACACACAGACAGACACACAGACAGGCCAAAAACAATATACCCCCTTTTTGTTTAAAAAGGGGGCATAAAAAGTATGCAAAACTAACAACTTTTCAATTTAACTTAGGTATTAAATAATTATAACAAGAACAAACTCAATGGAAAAAGCCGTCCATTCTTCTGTGTATAGCATTGTTAACTTCACCCTTGACCAAAATTTCATTCTCCTGTGTAAAGCATCTTTTATTACACCCTCAACGAAAATTCATTCTGCATTGTTCTATATATGGGACCATATGAGGAAGGCCAATGACCGGCTTTAAACCTGCATGAATTCTGCTACTCCAAAAATCATATGAGGTTAATGCACTGAATTTGTGTTAATTCATTTTGTAAGCTCATCATATTGATGATAAATATGGCAGAATCAAAGGGAATCTGATTGTATAAAACAATTTACAAGCAAAATAAATATATTTTAAGCTTTGTGCGTAATAAGTCTAACAAACAAAGATCTCCAAGCCAGGAAAATGAATGTCTAAAGTGTGTGTCAAAGATGTTTACATTATTGAAACAGTAAATTTACTTCAGTAAAATGTATTATTTATTGCTTAACACATAATTTATTCCTATCATTTTTATTGCAGACATTTATGGCAACTGTTTTATGGCCCTGTTTTGATTACTGTTCGATCCATTGACAAACAAAACTGCATTTGATATACCTGTACCAGTTTTGTATCCTAGATCACACCCTAAAAAAATGTCTGACATTATCGTGACGATTTTTGAATGATGGACAAAAATTGCTTAGCACGGAGCACAATTGTACAATAGGTGTCGCCTTCACACTGCATAATGTGCAGAATTTTTGCAATCTTTTATGACATGCAACCAGTGATTTCTGGACAATATTTGGAATGGACTGGTACAAAGAATTAGCCAGCGAACACTTTTTGTGACACAAGTGGAATAAATTAAAATATCCTGATAAACTTAATGCAATAACACTGCAAAAACGAAAGTGTTTTATTCCCCATGCATGCATCTTTTTTATTCAAGCTGGCTCGTAAATTGCAATTTAATTGATTGCATAACATTAAAACGTCTTTGGCAATAAAGGTTTATTCAAGTGTCTCACGATTTATGTTTTTATTCTTGGAAGAAGGCAGATTGAAGGATGAGCAATACCAATGTTCATAACAAACAGAATAATAAATGCATAATGAGAGAACGGTGTAGCTAATGGTAACACGCCTGTCAAGCGTCCGGATGTCGGACGGCAAACGAGGCCAGGCATCAGGAAAGTAAAGCAGTGACACGGAGCAAAGACGGAGACAGATCACTGTTCCACCACACCTGATACATGTCCTCACCATGTCACAATCATGCTCTCACAACCTCCGTCTGGTGTCACTGTGATTGTTTCTTTAAATTAGGTTTGCTCTGGGAAAAAGGGGTTTAATGCATGTGCCTAAAGTTTCGTCCCTGATTAGCCTGTGTTTAGTCCGCAAAGGCTAATCAGGGACAAAACATTCCTCCTAAACTGGATTTTTACTAAGAAGAGAGTGCCTTTAAATGAAAAATTCCATTGAAGCGGAAAGTGTCATCCCTGATGAGCCTGTGCGGATTACACAGGCTCATCTGGGATGACACCTTATGCACATGCATTAAAAACAGTTTTCTCAGAGAAAGGCTCAAAATTAATGTATTAATTTCTTGAGTATAAAAATGATTGTAAGTGATATAATAATCCATGATTATGGTGTTGATGATAGTGAATCTGTGATGGACTATATTGACCATTTTGCAGGCCATATGGTCAAAGGCTGCAAACTAGCCTGGCATTTTATTAAAATACTGCTTGTGGTGACACAAACTTCCTATTTCCCACATTATATCTTACCAGTAGGTCATCAAATGCTTCCCCCAATAAAAGTAAAACTGTTTAACAGCAAGTATAAACTGCTTGCCAAAGAACAGTCACATTTTTTTTGGTATTTTTCAAATTATTTCCTTGGGCGGCTCATGAATGAGTTCATTGTCAAAACCCTTGGCATTTATTCCGTTGGGACTTCATTACAAATATATCATTGGAGAACTAGTTGACATTTTGTTCTCACAGTTCTTGAACCCATCCCAAGAGATGTATCTTTACTGGAAACTCATTTTTTCTTTTTGTCCCCTCTATTTATTTCCTGAAATTGTGCTGTGTTCTTTGTTAATGTTATTCAACCTTTGAAATGACATGCTGTTTTTGTTGTGTCAAATTGTCTTGCAATGTCTTTAGTAGACATGAAAAACGCCCTTTGTACAAAGTTATTCATGTTTAAGGTATTGTTCATGATATGCAAGTCAAAAGGGGCGGACAAAACTTGTATGGAATGATGGATTCAGAAAAATAAGATTTGTGATTAAAAATGGGCATTTAAGAAAATGCCATAAAGATAACAAGGGCATTCAAAACCATAAGGCATTAACCCATAATATAAATAATTCACAACATACTGAAACCCATAGATGTACATTTCATATCAAACCACATCATATTTCAAGACGGAAAATGAAATTACATCCAAAATGCCATTATGGGCAAAAAAAAATGTTTTGGCACATTGTAGTAAACAGCAGCAATTTCAATTTTAAGCCAATTTCAACTTCTGTCAGACATAAAAATCCAGTTATAATGCATTTTCCATAAAACTATATATTTGGTTAATTTTACACATATATTAGTTCTTATTTTGTGTTGATTTATAATAATCTTTGTATAAAACATTATAAAAAGTGCCGGATTAGCAGCCTTGAGGCCCTTAGACAGTGAAACTTTTGGCGCCCACGCGTTTTTGTTGTTTTTGCTGTGGATACAGTAAACATTTTTGGATCTTCGTTATAAACAAGTTATTCTGAAATGAAGTAAAGTCAAATATGATTGTATGCTCAATCTTTTATCCGATATATAAATACGGTGTTTACACTCCAATGATTATTCCTTTAGAATACCGTGTCGAAGGCTATTATTGTAAGTAATAGTATGTACTGGTCAGCGAGCATTTCTCGGACGAAATTTAGGGTTTTTATTTAATAACTTTCTCAATAAAACGAAATATTTCATGAAAAATATACTGATACATCCTGGGTTAGTCATTTACAAGCGAATGTAAACAAAAACATTTTTTGTTGTGCGCATGCGTAAGTAAGAGGGCCATTTATGGGGTCATTAAAGGGAGGTAATTTTCCACTCTACAGAAGTATTTACCGGACATTTATATAAATTGAGTAATTGGTAACAAATTAGAGTTAAAATTAAACTTTTCTTAACATTAACGTTATAATGACTTAATACATTAATTTGATGGTGAAATATAGCGCTTTCTGCGTGTTTAAAAAGATTTAAAATTTGTTACAAAATCAGTTCTAACAAATATCAATAAATTAGATCTTTGTGTGAATAGGAATATTATTTTTTAAGGGAGAAAATCTAAACAGTGAATTTATAATGTTAGATAAGATTTTTTTCTTTTTCATTTAATTCTTTACTTGATACATTTTGCATGCAATTCAGATATATGTATACAGCAAATAATGTGTCGAGTTTTAATGTAAAAAAATCTATACCGGTAATTTAAATCATGTGTGCGTGTTCAACATATTAGATTCTGGTAAAATAAGAGATTGTAAGACAAATAATTGAGACCTGCTCTATTGCAGTAGACGAACGAAAATCTCAAGCACACAGTTGGGGTTTCAGCAAGAGATTTCTTTTAAGCATGCGCGTTCTATTAATATCCCCCGCGAGGAGGTCGCATTACACTGCGACGAAATGTGTAAACATCGCAATTGTTTAACTATAATACTAGCATTTTAAAGAATGTTTGCTGTCAACTTCAAGAAAACAAGCATCTGTAAGTTTCTGACAAAGCAAATTGTGTTTAAGCGTTACAATACACGAACGAAATAGAACGTCCGTCAAATACTGCTGTCCGACAAATACTCGCTGACCAGTAAGTAAAAAATATTTCGTCACAGTCTCATGGGGCCCTTGACCCTTTGCATGCTGGGTAATTTGTCGTCTGCTAAAATGTCGTGTGCTGAATTTCTAAAATTAGCATTTCTTCAATTTTTTTCAAAGAATTCTATCAGAATAGCAAACAGTTTGGATCCTGATGAGACGCCACGTTTTGTGGCGTCTCATCTGGATTCAAACTGTTTGCAAAAACCTTCAAAATCCGGTTCCAGCACTCAAAGGGTTAAAAGACGCAGGGCCCATAGGCAGTTGTCTACTCTGACTAACGGGTAATCTGGGACTGATTATAAAAGAGGGTTAGTCTGAGTGTTTTTAAGAAATGATCCGATATGCCAAGCATACATGGTTACGCTGTACCTTGCAGTGAATTTGCTCTGCAAGCAGTTCCTGTTTTAACTGAAAAATATAACGCCTTACGATGAAAAATATAAAGCCTTACGATGAAAAATATAACGCCTTACGATGAAAAATACAAAAGCCTTACGATAAACGATGCCATGTTATGTTACTTAATGCTAAGATCTCATGCTTTCGCTACTAGAGTTGAATGTTAATAAATAGGAGCTGTCTTCAATTGGGTTAGTCTTATTTTCTAAAGAAACATCAAATGGGCGCATTTGCTGTGCCAGATACCAAAACTATAAATGTCAAATACTGCATACATTTCTGAGTTTGTGCAGTACTGAGAAGGCAATTATTCTGTCTTGTGTGCAATTTAAGTTATAACACTGACATTGAAAAGGCACTGTTTGCAGAGCATACGTGCCTTCTTTAAAGCTACATTAGATTCAAATTTTGATATCTTTATTTAAAAAATTCTCTCTGAGGTCCATTTTAAAAACTTATAGGTCTTTTAAATTCATTGTAATTATAAGTTACTTATCTCAATATGCAGACTAGATCAGGAATATACGTAATGCATGAGCGTAAAGTGTCATCCCAGATTAACCTGTGCAGTCCGCACAGGCTTATCAGGGACGACACTTTCCGCCCAAAACTGGATTCTCACTCATAAGAGACTTTCCCTTAAATGAAAAATACAATAAAGCACATCCATTTAACACAATTTTCCCAGATTGCGGTTCACAAAGCTGGCAAATTCAAAACATAATAATCTGTCCTTTAACAGGCACATGAGTGATTCTATTGTACTATATTTTACCGGTAATATCATTATATTTGGGATCAGCTGGTTTAACAGCTGGTTATCTCCAGTGTGAGAATATCAGTCTCTCCTGTAACGACATACATGGATAATTCACTGTTTGGTGCAAAACAGATGCTTTTGAATTGAATTGATGCATAAAATTGGATAAAAAAACAACAACTTTTTTTATGTTATTACATGAAATTCGGTTAGTTTATATTAATGTTTCTTCACCTACTTAAAAAAAGTCCATGTTTATTTGATCATATTTTCAAGATAATATGCATGAAACTGGATGGAAAGAGATTTCAAATTTTAGTATAGCTAGACGGTAAAAAGAACTATTTTTTCACCATTCTTTTCACCAAATACACCAACATTTACATAGTTACTTAGTTACAGTTAACATGCTAGTCGATATAAATAATGGTAAGTGACAATTACAGTACACTATTCAGTCTAACATTGACCATAAAACTAGGCCAATATGTCTATTGAGACATAAAAAGGTGATTGCCAACAGCAACTATACTGTTGTTTTATTGCAGCCAACTCTTTGGACAACATAAATTCAATGCATATGTCAATTTACATGCCCTTTGGCTAGAAAACGATGGACGGAACATCATAACAAGTCTGGTGTAATAATGCACTTTTGAAAAAATATTTTCAAACGAATATGTCAGGTTTTGTATTGCAATCAAGATGAATTGTATTGGTTATTAAAGCTGTATAATATATATTTACTAGACAATACATTCCTAATATATAATAATGATTAATTTCCTAGCATTTTTATGCCTCCGGTAGGGTGGCATATAGTGATCGCACTGTCCGTCCGTCTGTCTGTCTGTCTGTCCTTCTGATATTCTCTCACACTTGCGTTTAGGTTTTGAAAAATGGTAATAACTTTTAATATTGATCATAGCAACTTGATATTAAGCATGCATGTGTATCTCATGGAGCTGCACATTTTGAGTAGTGAAAGGTCAAGGTCATCCTTCAAGGTCAAAGGTAAAAAAATAAATTAAAAAAATCAAAGCGGCGCAGAAGGGGGCATTGTGTTTCTGACAAACACATCTCTTGTTTCTTTTCATGTTGGTTTTTCGTTTATGATTGCATCAAACAGCTTTTATAAATTGCTCAGACCAAATGTTCTATCTCCACAAAGTAATAAAAAAATGGTCCAAAAAAGTAGCTCAATAATTTATGTATCTATATTGGGTTACCTTTGGCACAAGAGCTAAATATAAAAATAGAATAATTATGAAAAAACACACACAAATAGCCCATAATCCAAAAATAACATTAAAATAGATCTTGTTTCGAACTGAACTAACTAAACTTGGTACAAACAACTTTTCACTAGTAGTTTGCATGTGTGTCAAATAAATAATCACATACTGACGTACAGATTTATGGTCGCTTTATTTAGAATAACAAAAACAATTCCACCAGTGGCTTTTGGTATTTTTGTTTGTTTGAAACTTATGTAAATGGATGGAAAATACCAGTTTCCACTGAATTACAAAACAAACAACTAACTAAAACAAATACAAAGATGTCAAAACTAGTTTAATTTGGACTCACACTAAAATGAGGTGACTTAATTTGTGATGCAAATTAGGTACATTTTTTTTCATTATCTTTTTTTTTGCACCTAAATCAAGTAAATTTTATGACAAGCTGTTCTGAATGTGAAAACAATAAAACCGTAATGCTGACAGTTCATATAATGCACCAAACATGTGAACAGCCATTCTAAATCATGAAACACCATCATGACATTTCAACAGCTGACTATTAAAATTCCAAGAACCGGAAAAAAGCAGTAAAAATTGTTAACATGATCTCATGTACAAAAACAACAACAAGTTCACATGAACTAAATGTAAATTAAGTACCAAATAAAGGTGACCGGTTTCTACCAAAGATAGTGATGATACATGGTTGAGTTATGCCTAATTAAGCTATCATAACAAGACAGCAATTATCCTGAAACCATGCAGCGATGACCATATACGGTGCACCAATCATATTTAAGACTTAACTCGGTTAATATTGTTTACATTCCATACTTAAGTGTAACCTGAGCTTCTTTTGGGAAGATTGTAAAAGGTAGTCTCAGTACAGAAACCAGCTGGATTGTCCAGATAAACCATCTCATGAGTGATGTAGAGCAGTATACATGAGTTCAACAGAACCACAACCTCTCTATTCAGAAGTGACATGCCTAGCCAGAGGAATTAACCCTTTGAGCGCTGGAACAGGATTTTGAAGGCCTTTGCAAACAGTTTGGATCCAGATGAGACGCCACAGAACGTGGCGTCTCATCAGGATCCAAACTGTTTGCTATTCTGATAGTGGTCTTAGAAAAAAATTCGAAGAAAATGATAATTTTAGAAATTCAGCAGACGACATTTTAGCAGACGACAAATTTCCCAGCATGCAAAGGGTTAAACTTAATTTGTTTGGGGTCGTATTGCCATTCCTACAGCAAAACATATGAGCCTTGCACTGGGAAAACTTGGCTTAATGCATGTGCATAAAGTGTCAACCCAGGGCCGCACAGACTTATCAGTTGTGAGACGCTCTGCTTTTATGGGTTTTTTTCATTAAAAGGAATTCTCTTCTTAACAAAAATCCAGTTTATGAGGAACGTTTTGTACCTGATTAGCCTGTGGGAACTGCAAAGGCTAATCGAGGATGACACTTTACGCACATGCATTAAGCCCCGTTTTTCCAGAGCAAGGTTTATGTTTCCTTCATCTTTTTGATGGGAGATCTTTGGATTATAAAATGGCCCAGTGGACAATATTTCCCAGAACATAGTCACTCAGCATGTCAAAACCCTTCCTAGTGGGAAATAGTTTCACTCTTAGTGCCATACATGAATGCTCCTTTACCCCCAACATACACAATTTCCTCCTTTGGAAAATATTGATGCATATGATGGCCAAATAAAGCAAGGGACATAGTTCGCTTGCACTCATAAAGCACTTATAATAAGCACATCATGAAATAGCATTGACATGACCATTTGCATAATTATGTAACAAACTGTCATATACGCACCAAAGTTGTTCATGTATGATTCACAGCGCGTGTACATACATTTTACACTTCACAGATTTAACCCTTTGCATGCTGGGAAATTTGTTGTCTGCTAAAATGTCGTCTGCTGAATTTCTTAAATTAGCCCATAATCATTTATTAAAATTAATCTATTTACCTGCCATTAAATTCTGGCCCAAAAATGACTTAAAAATAAATGGTCATATAAACCTAAGAGAGGGCAGCACGGGGCGATGTACAGATACGTATGATAGTCACACAGATATAACACATGTCTGTGTACTTACCATTGTTTCGGTGGAGGTTTCAGAATTGAGATCGGGGTCCACAGAATCAAGAGCATTATTTCTTGGGTTGTCCAGAGACAGGAAGGATTTCACCTCAGGTCTGCAAACAGAGAGCAACATATCAAGTCCATTACATTCATTACAAATAGCAAGTCCATGGCATTCGTTACATAAATTACAGTCCACAACAAACACTGAAAAAGGTTACTATAGACTGCCTCTTTGCACAGCTATGGTTATAACAGCTGCCATTGAGGCATCAAAATATATTGACATGGTTACAGACATGTTCGTTGCGCTATCAAGGACTTGAAGCATGTCATTTTCCGATACCATGAAAACGTGACCAAAAGGTAAAGTGGTTGAAGAACCAGAAACTCAGAAAATGACAAAGTGAGAAGGAAATTACTGTCAAAAAAGTGTCAAGAGTATTTAGCTGTTGAACAGAACTATAAGCATTTTAATACATATTCATTAAAACTTGTATTGGCAAAAATGTATTGCTGTTATTGATAATGAAACAATGATCAGAAACTTTGAGGGAAAATCATGATAAACATTGACCAATTAATTAGGACATTAATCAGTCTATTTAAATGCAGACGATTTAAGCACAATTTCACAAATTTGTCCTGAATGGATAATCAGAATATTTTAAATAAATTTGTAATCGTAAATACAGGGATGCTTTGGAGGTTACAAACATTACAGTTATACAGAGAAAAAAAATGTGTGACTTGCGATTAAAGCAAAATACCACAGCTGGTTGCAAGATCATCCCAATTTCAGGACAGTTTTAGCAGTGTCACATGAGTTAAGAAACAAGGAACTGACAAAATAAACTGCCTATCCTTGTTTTACATTTAAATCTAAATACATACATATTTTATTTAATATTTCCTCAATTAAATGCATGTGTAGGCTTGTCACAATTTTATAGAATGCAAATTTTATTCATACAAAATTCATCATTTAACGTTATTACGAGTCGTGATCGAAAATGCCCCGCCTACGCTTAGTAACAGCTGAATAATGGAAAAATGGAAAATAAATTATATGTGATATATCAATCATTCAGGTTCAGCATTTAACTATACTTGATTTAAAATGAATGATGTCATTAAAAAGCAGCAAATCATGATTTAAATAATGAAGGTGAATGTAAATAAGTTTGGTTTAATTAAATGCAGATTAAAACTCTCAGTGTCATGATAATTAAGTAATTTATTGGTATTTTGAAGTGTGTTATTTAAAAGAAAAACTATTGGGCTTATATTGAGCCAATACAATACCCTCTGTCAGTTAATATTGTGATTTGAAATTATTTTGATTTCAGTTGACAGTTCCATTATCAATTGTGTCGGGTTCTAAGAAAACTGGGCATCATGCATGTGCGTAAAGTGTCGTCCCCGATTAGCCTGTGCAGTCTGCACAGGCTAATCGGGGACAACACTTTCTGCCTAAACTGGATTTTCGCTAAGAAGAGACTTCATTTAAACGAAANAGCTATGGTTATAACAGCTGCCATTGAGGCATCAAAATATATTGACATGGTTACAGACATGTTCGTTGCGCTATCAAGGACTTGAAGCATGTCATTTTCCGATACCATGAAAACGTGACCAAAAGGTAAAGTGGTTGAAGAACCAGAAACTCAGAAAATGACAAAGTGAGAAGGAAATTACTGTCAAAAAAGTGTCAAGAGTATTTAGCTGTTGAACAGAACTATAAGCATTTTAATACATATTCATTAAAACTTGTATTGGCAAAAATGTATTGCTGTTATTGATAATGAAACAATTATCAGAGGTTTTGAGGGAAAATCATGATAAACATTGACCATTTAATTAGGACATTAATCAGTCTATTTAAATTTAAATGCAGACCATTTAAGCACCATTTCACAAATTTGTCCTGAATGGATAATCAGAATATTTTAAATAAATTTGTAATCGTAAATACAGGGATGCTTTGAAGGTTACAAACATTACAGTTATACAGAGAAAAAAAATGTGTGACTTGCGATTAAAGCAAAATACCACAGCTGGTTGCAAGATCATCCCAATTTCAGGACAGTTTTAGCAGTGTCACATGAGTTAAGAAACAAGGAACTGACAAAATAAACTGCCTATCCTTGTTTTACATTTAAATCTAAATACATACATATTTTATTTAATATTTCCTCAATTAAATGCATGTGTAGGCTTGTCACAATTTTATAGAATGCAAATTTTATTCATACAAAATTCATCATTTAACGTTATTACGAGTCGTGATCGAAAATGCCCCGCCTACGCTTAGTAACAGCTGAATAATGGAAAAATGGAAAATAAATTATATGTGATATATCAATCATTCAGGTTCAGCATTTAACTATACTTGATTTAAAATGAATGATGTCATTAAAAAGCAGCAAATCATGATTTAAATAATGAAGGTGAATGTAAATAAGTTTGGTTTAATTAAATGCAGATTAAAACTCTCAGTGTCATGATAATTAAGTAATTTATTGGTATTTTGAAGTGTGTTATTTAAAAGAAAAACTATTGGGCTAATATTGAGCCAATACAATACCCTCTGTCAGTTAATATTGTGATTTGAAATTATTTTGATTTCAGTTGACAGTTCCATTATCAATTGTGTCGCGTTCTAAGAAAACTGGGCATCATGCATGTGCGTAAAGTGTCGTCCCCAATTAGCCTGTGCAGTCCGCACAGGCTAATCGGGGACAACACTTTCCGCCTAAACTGGATTTTCGCTAAGAAGAGACTTCATTTTAACGAAAATGTCCATAAAAGCGGAAATTGTCATCCCTGATTAGCCTGTGCGGACTGCACAGGCTAATCTGGGATAACAATTTACGCACAAGCATTATGCCCAGTTTTCTCAGAACACGACACAATTAGTCATGCAAACAATATCAATGTTAACTCGTTGTTGTAGTTGTTTTTGTTTGTTTTTGGTTGCTTTTTCTCAAAAAATATATTAACATATTATTAATGTTAATGCTCGCATTGTTATTAAATAAAACAGCTAAAACTTTCATATCCTAACTGTGTGTCATCATTTTAGGGACTGAAAAACAACAGTTAACCAAATATATTCCTTACATAAATAACTAAATCATTTGATATTCCATTGTAATACTATATTTTAAGCAACTAAATGCAAAAACAACAATATAAGACCAAGCAATCTGAAATTCAATAAATAAGCACACTACAAGCTGATATGTTGTTTTTACATAAAAGACGATATTGGCAACAAACAGAATTAATAGTGGAATTTGATAATACATTCATGGTGCTATTGTTGCAGTAATCACCAGGTGCAAAATTCCAATACAAAAGAGATTAAACCAGTATGTCAAAGTCATAATTTTATTTTTTGTACAATAGAACCCTATACCCCTGCTTAATAATTGAGCCTCGCTCTGTCAAAAGGGGATATAATGCATGTGCGTAAAGTCTCATCCCAGATTAGCCTGTGTAGTCTGCACAGGCTTATCAGGGAATACACTTTCCGCCTAAACTAGATTTTTGGCTAAGAATAGACTTTCTTTAAACGAAAAATATCTTAAAAGGGGAAAGTGTTGTCCCTGATTAGCCTGTGGGACTGCACAGGCTAATCTGGGACGACACTTTACGCACTTGCATTAAACTCCCTTTTCACAGAGCACGGCTCAATTATAATTAGTTCAAGTAAGCTGATGGGTCTGGGCAAAGTGTGAGGTTCACTAATTAGCCCTGAAACCAGTTAAAAGCCCAAAAGCTTTGCATTCACCATTTCAAGGTGGTGATGCCAGTTTTAATATTTTCATGTTTATGGTTGGTGATTTGTAATGGAAAAAGTGGAAAAAAAACAAAAAGAATTTCTCTTTTGATAGAGTAACTTGAGTTTAATTGTATGCTTTACATGTGTTTATTCAAGTTTGTTCGTACAACAGTTTGTTAATTGCTATTGCAAACCACAGTTTGTTTATCAATTTGTTTTACAATAAATAATGCTTTCTATAATTTGTTTAACAATCTTTTTTTGCCATGCAAACGTGTCTGCCTTATAACATGGCATTATCTTGCTTGCTAATATGTCTTTTAAAGAAGCTGAAAACTTGCAAACCTAAATAATAACTGCATAATATTTAGATTACAATCATATTAGGATAAATACAACTAAATGCAATTCAAATTTTTTTCCATGGCCAAAAATGTATAAAAAAAAAAGAAAAGATTAACAACTTACTGTACTATAAACTTTTTCAACAATCGGCCCAAAAGGGTCCGTCGCTCTCCCATATTTTGTTTCCCTTTTTTGTCATTATTTTTTTCCGCTTTTGGTTCCTTCATCATTCCTCCGCGGAATTTCAACAAATAAATAAACCTAAGATCCAGGCTTCTTGTCAGGATAATGTCTCAGTTCCTTGTAAAGCGACAGTTCCACGCTGCATTTTCTTTTGTATAAATAATTTGTATTACTATATTTGTTTAAAATATTTAATTTTAATTATTATCATTTATATTATTATCAATGCAGGTAATAATATAATCCAAATCCAAGAACCATTCCACACACAAAAATTTGTAACAGTTAACAGACACAACTAGCAACTGTTTCTACTAATGATATTAAACTCAGGAGATTCAACCACTGTATGTACGCTGCAAACTTATTGTGGCCAGCCATACAGTCGAGCTACCTTTATCAGCTGTTATACTGTAGATGTCTATATGCGGCTACACTACACTGATTTACAGCCTGCTGTGACAGGTTTACATCAATACACTACAAAGAAGAAGTTAGGAGCTGCATCGTCTGTCCATTGTAATTTGTATCCAAACATGACAGAAATATAATTGGGTATCAAAACAGTTGTTATAAATCATGTCTTAAAATTCAAGATTTTTTTATTTTTTTGTGCATTATAGACTAAGAGAATTTTCTTAAGTGTTCAAATATCATTTGCACTGTATTAGTGTATTATTTTTGCATATTGTTTCATATAATGTACAGTTAATAAGATAGTCATTTTTAAATCAATACAAAAATTGTAATTTTAATATACCAGGGCTTTTTCTCACCATTTTAGGAATATGAACAATACCGTGAAATTGACATATAATAGGGAATTTTATTTTCAATAGGAATAAAATATTATTGCATGATTTACAATGTATTAATGATAATTGATAAAACTTAAATAAAGGATAAATATTAAACATAAAGATATCACTTAAATGGATATGTACCCTTTGCATGCTGGGAAATTTGTTGTCTGCTAAAATGTCGTCTGCTGAATTTCTAAAATTAGCATTTTCTTCTTTTTTTTTTCTAAGACCACTATCAGAATAGCAAACAGTTTGGATCCTGATGAGACGCCACGTTCTGTGGCGTCTCATCTGGATCCAAACTTTTTGCAAAGGCCTTCAAAATCCGGTTCCAGCGCTCAAAGGGTTAAAACTTCCAACTCATTATTACTATACTTAACTGTAAGGTCTATTTCAAAACATCTGAAAGTCAAACCATCAATTGAGAATTTTTAGACTGGATTTGGGAAAAAAGATATGTTTTGCAATATGACCAAATAAAGTTGTTAAAATCAGCCCAAACATTTAAAGCCCTAAATACGTTTTATGATTGATTAAGAAAACATAATTCTTCAGTTTAAATGTTAAGTAAATCAACAACTGATAGGCGCAAAAAAACATGTTTTGTTATAAACCTCTGCTTAAAGTACATACACGTTATTCAAAGCTTCCAGTGCAAAAGCATCAAATGGACAATTTCCCCAGCCCAACATTAGTTCAATAGCTATCAATCCTTTTATCATTTCTTTTGCGATGTTATAATCAGTGTTTTACACCTGTTAAAGTGAGTTAAAGGAGTGTTCATCGTTTGATAGCATCAACCATTATAGGATATCTTCTATTCCTTGCCTTGAAATAACTCCTGAAATTATAAATTAATGATCCTATGAATGCCTCCTAAGGTTTACACCTTTGCCTCAAATAATCTCTGAAAAGTGCAGAGCATAATAAAACCACTAAATCTTGATGTGGCTTTGTATAGCTAAAGAATCTTGGGATGAAGTTTGTTTGGTTTGTTTTCCCCGTTTTTCAACAGTATTTCAGTCATATCACCACAGTCAGTGAACTAACTCACACTTTTCCTGGGTCAGCTGGTGTACTAGTATTAACCCTTTGCATGCTGGGAAATTTGTCGTCTGCTAAAATGTTGTCTGCTGAATTTCTAAAATTAGCGTTTTCATCGATTTTTTTCAAAGAATACTATCAGAATAGCAAACAGTTTGGATCCTGATGTTACGCCACGTTCTGTGGCGTCTCATCTGGATCCAAACTGTTTGCAAAGGCCTTCAAAATCCGGTTCCAGCGCTCAAAGGGTTAAGTTCACTACTTATGCCATTAACTGACAACATCCTACTTATATCAGAGGTAGGATTTCCTGACCAATCCCCACACAAGGTATGTGGCCAGGGAAGGGAGCGAACTCATGCAATTCTTGGATTTTAAGTCACTTAACAAACTTAGCTAGCCGACCAGATTAGCTTAGGATGGAGAAAAGGCTGGGCATAAGGATTTTTCTATACAATTTATAGAAATATTGAATATTTGTATAGATACCAATGGACTTCGTTGACATATGGTTAGTTTAAGACATTTTTAATTAATACACTTGTTACATGATTTTCCAAATTGAAAAAATGTTAGTTTTTTCAGTCAGGCAACTGAATTCCTTCCAGTCAGGCAACTGAATTCCTTCCCAGTCAAATGATCAAATTTGTACGGCCTTAGTCTGATAGACAACAAAACTGATCTGGGCAATATAAGTTTCAGAGAATATTAATAGAAACATGTTCCCAGACAGTAATTAATATTATGTAGTGTGGTCAATTATTTACAACCAATGACAATGCCATCTTGACATGCTAAATATTACAGATAATTATTGAGCAACATCAAGTATAGTAAGTGTTAACAACAGTAGCAGAACATGATCAAGTACATTCTACACTATTTGACAGCTGTCCCATGGAGTTTCTTTTTTTTGATGCCCTGTTTACATTTTATTCCTCAATTCTTTGATTATCGCTAATACATTAAGCTTATCATAATCATAATAATAAGACCCAGATCAGCGTGTTAAGTTTCACATTTTTTAAGCATCAAAGTCCTATTCAGTCGTGAATTATTACTTTTAATGATTATTGATAAGGTGAAAAATATGAAAGGCAAATGATTGATAGCTCAAGGGCAACAAACCCACAATCCACAGGGTGATTAGGCTGATTATGGAACTTGGCTGAGATATTGTGCCATCAAATAGTATACAACATTATATTATATTTAGTGTCATTTGCAGATCAATAAGAATTTGCCTGGTCATCTTTGATGTGGAAAATTTAATAATATATTAATATATCTATATATGCTTCCCAGATTACCTTGTTTAATATTTCAAGTTGTTAGAGATTTATGCACATGAAATTGGAGATTAAACAAGAGATGTGTTTGTCAGAAACACAATGCCCCCTCATGCGCCGCTTTGATTTTTTTTCTAACTTTGACCTTGAATGATGACCTTGACCTCTCACCACTCAAAATGTGAAGCTCCATGAGATACACATGCATGCCAAATATGAAGTTGCTATCTTCAATATTGCAAAAGTTATGACAAAACTTTAATATTGGTTAAAGTTTTGGACAGACAGACAGACAGACAGACAGACAAGATGACAGACAGACAGACAGACAGACAGGCCAAAAACAATTTACCCCCTTTTTTAAAAAGGGGGCATGAAAAAGTTAGAACCTATTTTAAAAAATACATTAAATTTATTTAATACATGTGTTATTTAGTGGCCTAACTATTCTGGTAAAGTAAGTTAGTGTCACTGGTGTTATGGAGTCCATTTTTTTCAGGCAAATAATTTATAAATAATGATATGTGAAGAGCTTGTACTTGTATCTGTGCCCATCTTATGTTAATTTCTTGCTGAACCAGTGACCATTAAGCAGTTAATTACCTCCTTTGTCTTCCCTAAAGCAATTAATATACCGATATTTGGGATAGAGAATAAAGATAGAATAGATTTATTTTTGGGATAGGTGACATAGTTAACCCTTGTGAAAAATTGTTTACATTGTCAGTGCGAAAAAAAATGTTTTGTCAGCGTTTTATCATGCTTTGTTTTTGTTTTTTAGTTGTTCGCACGATATTAAAAAAGTTATAACATAATTTTGAAAACTGAGTTGCGTCTAAGATTATGCAAAAGCGAACAACTTCAATGCCTTCAGCGCTTTGATTGTTATCCAGTTGATTGCCAGTTTGTTATTATATTTTCACCAGTTATCACAGTGTGTTGCAAGTGTTTTTACAGTGTAATACCAGATCTGACAAAAGCATGACAATAACCTAGCATTAAACTGACAGAAGACCAAAACACTCAGTGAATTTTTGAATTATAAAATATTTAATGAATTTCAGCACTTAAATAATAACAAAACAACAGTCATATGACAAAAGGCTGAAAAACAAGTGATGTGTTTGTCAAACACTGCCCCCTTTTGAGCGATTTTGACCCATATAGTTGACCTTTGACCTTTAAGGATGACCTTGACCTTTCGCCACTCAAAATGTGCAGCTCCATGAGATACACATGCATGCCAAATATCAAGTCGCTATGTTCAATATTGCAATAGTTATGAGCAAGGTTAAAGTTTTGTGACAGACACACATATACAATGACAGACAGACAGGCCAAAAACAATATATCCCCTCTTCTTCGAAGAAGGGGGCATAAAAAGCGGATAGCAAAAACTGACAACTGACAAAATGTCAACGCTAGATGTGGTCTGGTAACATAGATTTAACAAGATATAAAATGCTCTTTTTTACATTTGTGTGGCACAATTAATTCCATTTTAATTTCCGGCAACGATATCTATTCATACGACACACGAACACTAAATTGGTACATGAATATGTGTTGGATATATTGTACCACAAAAAATAAAAAAGAGCATTTTGTATCGTCTTAAATCTATGTTACCAGAGCACATCTAGTGTAAACATTTTGGCTATTCCTATAAGGAGCACTGATTATTTATATGTTAACTTTATTTTACGAAATATATTTTGAAATTTTGTTGATTTTGAGTGTTATAGAGGCTTTAACTGAAGAAAGTCTGGTAACACACTGACAACACAAAACAGCTGACAATAATGGAACAACATATTGGTTTGGGTCTGGATTTTGGACAACCCTGAGTGTAACATTGTCATATTACCAGAGTGATGTCTGATTTCTGGCAACAAATTTACCAGTATATGTCTGAAAACAAGGGACAAAATTGTCACAAAACCAGGTTTTCAATTTGAAAAAAAAACTCTGATAAAGGGAAGCAACTAACAATGTGCATTGTTACTGATTGTCTTTAGTTATCCCCCTTGTGTCAAATTCAATCAAATTCAATCTGTTTTCTCAAAGTGTGACCTTGACCTTGGAGATATCGACGTAATTCTTTCGCGCGACACACCGTCCAATGATGGTGAACAAATGTGCCAAATGATTTTAAAATATGACAATAAATGACATAGTTATGGCCCGGACAAGCTCATTTATGGCCATTTTTGACCTTTGAACTCAAAGTGTGACCTTGACCTTGGAGATATCGACGTAATTATTTCGCGCGACACACCGTCCAATGATGGTGAACAAATGTGCTAAATGATTTTAAAATATGACAATAAATGACATAGTTATGGCCCGGACAAGCTCATTTATGGCCATTTTTGACCTTTGAACTCAAAGTGTACCTTGACCTTGGAGATATCGACATAATTATTTCGCGCGACACACCGTCCAATGATGGTGAACAAATGTGCCAAATGATTTTAAAATCTGACAATGAACGACATAGTTATGGCCGGGACAAGCTTGTTCCGCCCGCCCGCCAGCCCGCCCGCATTCGCCGATCTAATAACCAGTTTTTTCCTTCGGAAAACCTGGTTAATAATATCATATCATAATAAACTGACAATAAAATGGTTGCAACCAAGGTATTGGCTGTTTAGTACCATATTTATATCAGTCTTAACCAGAAATACTAGTTTAAAATTAACTATATGTGTTCTGACTTTTGTCAGAAAAACAAATGAAATGATATTACAACAAGAGATGTGTTTGTCAGAAACACAATGCCCCCTACTGCACCGCTTTGAATTAATTTTTTTTTTTTTATTATATCCCTTTAAAAATTATTACTTCCCCTGTGAAAATGATCTGTACCTGCCAAATGAAAAAAATAATAATTATCTCCCTTTAAAGCTTGTTACTTCCCTTAGATTTTGTTTTTTGACCTTGACCTTTCAGCACTCAAAATGTGCAGCTCCATGAGATACACATGCATGCCAAATATCAAGTTGCTATCTTCAATATTGCACAAGTTATGGCCAATGTTAAAGTTTTCGGACGGACGCACAGACTCACAGACTGACAGACGGACTGACAGTTCAACTGCTATATGCCACCCTACCAGAGGCATAAAAACAAATTGATCAAAGCAAAGCATAGAAAGAAATCGTAGAATTCTACTTGAGGAAAAACCAGCGAATTGAAAGATGAAGAGACATATTCACTCAGTGACTATGCAGTACAAGTATTCACAGATACAGACTCTCAACAAAGAGTTTTGGATTTTACAGATATCGATGATATGCTCGAGGAAGTCTTAAAATCAGAGAAATACATGCTCGAATTAGATTTAAAGATGCGACATCTGAGAAACTTTCAACACTCGCAACATCAGCAGAATTTTGCCGGTACTGTTGAGAAATCAGCATCGGCAGGATCATTTCCACAAACATTTACATTTAGGCAGCCTATTGCTGTCAGAACTCAGTCAATAGCCACCGGGAAAGCTCTAGTGTTCGCCTGGATGCCAAAATCTAACATGGGATCACAGTTGACTTTGACCATGTGGCAATATGGTATGGTTGGGTAGCAAATTGGTAAAGCCGGGTCACAACTTGATATCGTCGGGTTTGCAGCATGGTTTTGAAGTATAGCAGCGTGGTATCATCATGTCATAGTATGATGTCATAGCAATCACAGAAAAGCAGCAGAGAGAGTGGAACATCTACGCCAGTCAATTTGTTAGCAAACAACATCAAAATGGGACAGAAAGCCGACAACTTCTGGGTGAAAACTGACACGTTTATTATGAGAACAAGCGTTCTTCAGTTCACTAGACGCTGCCTGCACCACAAGCAATCAACCCCTGGAAAGAGACAGGATACCCCCACCCTTTCTCAATCCCAGAGCCTGATGTGCCAGTGTCACAAGCGACAACCATCACCCGCCTACAGCCACCTCCCAACCACAAAATACACCCGCAGCACAGCTCCCCCAAGCTGTCAACCTTCCGAAACCCCGCTACAACTGCGTATTCGGGCTGCACTGACCCTGATCATAAGTATGTTCCATCAGCCGTGCCTGACTCGAGCTACCCGCCCCTCGCTCATCAGCCTTTACACAATACATCACTGCCTGTGCACCGACAAGGCTTTCACAAGAGATCGGTAGCCCAAACATCCCCGGTTGTCAGCCCAGCGACAGCACAAGTGAGCTGCAGCTTCCAGAAGCAATTCAGCCTTATGTTTAATCACTGTTGGGGAGCCAAACAACGGAAGGGTTTCAACAGGAACTAAATTCGATCCCTTCTCCAATGGCCTCAAACACGGTGTGGGTAAAACCTCAGCCGCAGAACGAGGCCAAGAAAACTGCTGTGAAAGCTAAAGACTGCCAGTTCATGAGTCTATTAGGCAAATCACCAAGAAGTCAGTGGTTTAAGGACAAGCATGTCATCGAAAAGCAATTGGAGAAACATCTTGGGGCAAACCTGCAGTTCTACCGCAACAAGATCCGGTTGCAGTCCTAGGGGGAATACGTATGCGACAACTACACATACTGGCTGGGTGACTATGACCTTCTGGCCAAACTGGACATTCAATGGTTATTCCCCATCTCGGACAAGAGTCGCGTCAATCTGTACGCGGTGCAGCCCCTAGCATATGGAAGCTCGCAGTCGTAACTAATGTGAACACCGGAAGAGATGGACTTATTCGAGCTGCATGAGTGCTCACAAGCTATGGCCTGTGCACAAATAGGCCAATTACTCAATTGTATCTGCTAGAAATCAACAATGAGAGACTGAATACATAGAGCAAATAGTCTGATGACACTGACAATTAATTATACTGTACTTACTTGCATGGACTGTTTTGTGCGGCAGAGAAAAAGTTGTGACTTTGGCGTGACGTCATGCAACGTCGCCGCGAATAGTGAAGTTCAGTATTATTAGGGTTGTTATTGCTATGATTCATATATTTTAACATTATTACAAAGGTTGAACCTTGATTGCAATTCTCTTCTTATTAGCAAATGATTTACGTCTACAATACAATCGCCGACAATATTTCAGATAATCTGGCAGCCACATATATGTCAGTCTGATACCAGAATTTAAAGATAATATATATCTGATGAACTTTTCAAAAATTGTGTAAATCAATAAAATTATGAGTATTGTATGGTAAATAGATTTCATTTAAATTTATAACTACACACATGACTTTAAGGCTTTGGTAATTCTGATTGTGATGAATGATGATAATAATAATAAATTAATAATAGTTATAATAATTATCATTATAATACAAGCCCAGAATTTAATAATAAAAGTAATAATTATTATTATTATACAAGTCCTAAACTGAAATACTGGGAAGTTTAAATATCAGCATTATTGTTTATCTGAAACACTGATTTAACCCATTTATGCCTTGTGGACTCTCCCATCCTTCTAAATTGGATCAATTTATTTCCAAAATTAGAGATGTCTGATTTTTTTTTCTATATTTAGAATATTTCTTACAGCAATTCCTTTAAGCAAACAGCGCAGACCCTGATGAGACGCCGCATCATGCGGCGTCTCATCTGGGTCTATGCTGTTTGCCAAGGCCTTTTTTCTAGACGCTAGGCATACATGGGTTAAATATCAGCATTATTGTTTATCTGAAACACGCTTTATTGCCTAACTTATGTATTTGTACTTTACCTAAAGTTTCTTACTATAGCTATTAATTGCCATTATAAAATATTCAAACCCTTTTTTAATCTGATATATTTGCGTACTGAAAACATGCACCTTTTTTTGTAAATATCAAGAAACTATTCATTGTACATACCAGTCATCTGCCATTTCCCCTCAAAGAACAGTTAAAAAAAATAGACTTCCTGTGGTTAATTCATATTCATGAATAACCTAAAGTGCAAAATGGTTTCCTGTGTATATTTTGTGTAATGTCATAAGTAAATTATATATTCAGTAACTGATAAACCAGTTTATTATATACCTGTTTAATGCTTTAAACAAAATACAGGTTGTATCAATCGTTGAAACAAATCCCGTATTATGCTACTCGCTGTTTCCGATTCCGTATTACCATACTAACCGGACTACTTTCTTCGATCCATTTAATGACGTCACATTTTAATGACGTCACATTTAATGACGTCACATTTTAGTCATTGTTTTGTCAGTTTTGTTAAAGCAAAAAAATACAATTGATAACTGTTTTTGTTAGTTGTTGTATATAATAAAAGGAATATTACGCTACTCAATTGTTCCAAGTGTTTGTTTCAGTCTCGTGGCTCGCACAATTTCTTATCACACTCGAGGCTCCGCCTCTCGTGTGATACGTCATCACACAAGCCACTCGACTGATACAAACTCTTTGAACAATTGACTAGCGTAATATTCTGTATGTATCTTTAGAAACATGGTTGTTTAAAAAAAAACGTATCNTACTACATTGGAAACAATCAAAACCGACTAACCCTGGGAATATGATAAACTACAATGGAAACCCTCTAAACTGGACAACACTGGGACCATGATATACTACAGTGGAAACCATCTAAACTAGGCAACCCTGGGATCATTATATACTACAGTAGAAACACTCTAAACTGGACAACCCTGGGACCATGATATACTACAGTGGAAACACTCTAAACTGGACAACCCTGGGCCCATGATATACTACAGTGGAAACACTCTTAACCGGTTAACCCTAGGACTATGATAAACTAACATGAAAACCCTCTAAACTGGGCAACCCTGGGACCATGATAAACTACAGTGGAAACCCTCTTAACTGGAAACCCATCGGACCATGATATATTACAGTCGAAATCCTCTAAACCAGACAACCCTTGAACCATGATAAACTACAGTGGAAACCATCTAAACCGGAAAACCATGGGACCATGATAAGCTATAGTGGAAACCCTCTAAACTGGAAAACCCTGGTTACATGATAAACTGAGGAGCTGCGCCATGAGCGCATGATACGCCCGTCGTTCGCCAATGAAGTAGTAAGGTAATAAATAACCCTTTTTTAATCATTTTTTTACTTCAGTTTATTTGTATTTGAATACATGGTTTATTTTATAAGTACATGAGCATGGAGCGCCGTCTCCTTGACATTCATACCATATCTCCAATGCATGACAATTCTATAATCAGTTGCTTTTAATTATGACAATCCATTATTTCTGTCTTAAGTCTTGTGTTGTATGAATGTACAGTGATTTAAGACATAAGAATTTAGTCCATATAGATGGTTGCCATCTTGTGTTTGTTTAATTTTTAAAATGTGACATAACATGATTTGAGCTGCGTCATGCGAAAATGGGTCTTATGCCATAGCGCCCAGAGAAACTCCAGACCAGCCTGCGCAATTGCATAGTCTGCTCAGGAGATGCACTATCCAATGTAAAGTCACCCAAGGTTTCATGGTCTCATTAGCGGAAAAGGTAGCTCATGACCAAACTGCACAAATGCGCAAGCTGGTCTGGAGCAGCATTGGCATAATATGTCATAAAACCCATTTTCGCATGATGTGGCTCATTTGCTCAACTCTCTTGTTAACTTGAACTACATGAGTGGAATTGATAGCAGATTATGGCATAATATGAGGATTACTAAGTGTAGGTAATACATTTCAGAAAAGCTTCTACTGTTTGACTATACAATAACACTGTAATATAGTTTTAATAAGTAAATAATTCAATCAATATTGGTTGGTCCTAAAATGAAGCAGGAGAAAATCAAAGAATAAACAACATTTAACGTACCGTAAAATTTCCAATCACCTTCACAAGCAATCCACTACGCTAATACTAAACAAGTATGCAGCTTATATTCATTATGTAGTTAATGCACAGGTATCATTTGCATAAGGCCATATTAAAACCACACAAATAAACAATGAACAAAAGAGTACTTGTGAATTACCGTCATAACATGATCAAATTATCCGAATTAGTGAGGGTGTTAAGGTTATCTATTATGTAAAAAATAATGTGAACATGAGGTCAACTAGAAAGGGTGCTTTATACCCAGTAATATTAAAACACCTGCTTTTGCAGTGGTATATGAACCATACAAAATATAACTGCATTGCCAAAACACACAATATGCATGTTTGCATACCTTAACTCTTTCAGTGCAGGAACCGAATTTTGAAGGCCTTTGCAAACAGTTTGGATCCAGATGAGATGCCACAGGATCCAAACTGTTTGCTATTCTGATAGTATTCTTTGAAAAAAAAATCAAAGAAAATGCTAGTTTTAGAAATTCAGCAGACAACATTTTAGCAGACGACAAATTTCCCAGCATGCAAAGGGTTAAATGCCTATGCTTTTAGGACACATTTCCATGGTTGAGCATCAAGCTATGACATCTGACACAACATTGTTAAACAATTTTATTGCTTTTTTGGTAAATGGTGAATAGATAATACGATCACAATCAAAATTATATATCACTTCATTATTTAAATAGAAAGTTATTTTTTTAATACAAAATTTAATGCAAATTAAGATTTCTATGACATAAAATACAAACATCATGTAGTGGTCTGGGTGGCAAGACCTGTATGGGCTTGTAGCTTCAAGTCTGCCACTAGGCTAGACTTGCTAATTAATTTGTCATTTGAATAACCAATAGATTGACATATGGTCTATCCACAGAAGATTCTGGGAACCTCTCCTATATCTTTAACTCTCTACTGTAAGCGAACCAATATCTTGGTCTCTCAAAGTGCTATATCCCCATTTTTGTCAAAATTGAGACTATTATATAAATGGAATAGTCATGAGATCTATCGTCTTAAAAAAGATTGAGGTCATAGAAAATCTTCCTCGTATTATTTTGCTCTATGCCTACTGTTTTAACACTCTATATGCGTCTCGCTGGAGGTTTAATGCATGTGCGTAAAGTGAAGTCCCAGATAAGCCTAGGCTAATCAGGGACGACAATTTCCGCTTAAACTGGGTTTTTCTCAAGAAGAGTCTACCTTTAAAGAAAAAATCAATTAAAGCGGAAAGTGTTGTCCCTAATTAGCCTGTGCTAATCTGGGATGACACTTTACGCACATGCATTAAACACTCTTTTCACAGAGCGAGGCTCATATATTTGTTTGAAAGCTGTTGCCTCAGAAACATAACAATGGTAAAAAGAGCATAGTTCCTTTGGACTAAGTTTTCATCTGAGAACATTTTTGAATGGAAGTTTTTTTAATGATGTCNCCTGGGACCATGATAAACTAAAGTGGTAACCCTCTAAACCAGACAATCCTGGAACCATGATATACTACAGTGGAAACACTCTAAACCGGTTTACCCTGGGACTATGATAAACAACAGTGGACTGCCTCTAAACCAGACAACACTGAGACCATGATAAACTACAGTGGAAACCCTCTAAACCGGATAATCCTAAGACCATGATAAACTACAGTTGAAACCCTCTAAACCCGACAACCCTGGGATCATGATTAACTACAGTGGAAACCCTATAAACTGGACAATCCTAGAACTATGACAAACTGCAGTGAAAACACTTTAGCCTGGAAAAACCCTGGGACCATGATAAACTACAGTGGAAACCCTATAACTGGACACTCTTTGGACCTTGATTAACTACAGTTGAAACCCTCTTAAACGGACAACCCTGGGACCATGATTTACAACAGTGGAAACTCTATAAACTGGACACCCTTTGGACCTTGATTAACTACAGTTGAAACCCTCTAAACTGGACAACCCTGGGACCATGATAAACTACAGTGGAAACCCTATAAGCTTAACACCCCTTGGACCATGATTAACTACAATTGAAAACCTCTAAATTGGACAACATGGGACCATGGTAAACTACAGTAAAAACCCTATAAACAAGACAACCCTGGGACAGTGATAAACTACAAAAGGAACCCTAAAAATTTGATAACCCTGGGACCATGATAAACTTCAGTGAAAACTCTTTAAACAGGACAGCCCAGAAACCCTCTAAACCGTATACATCAGAGTCCATGATAATAGGCGGGCTCATAGGGGATTTGTGTTTAGAGAGAAAGTGGTTAATCTGAGTGTGTGATGAGTTTCTGTTTAGTTAACAAATGAAACACTGATATATGAGAGTTACAGTTTGTATGAACATTTGTGTTGTATTATAAACAATCCGCTATGTCATAAGATCAGTACAAATTTAAGAAAATGATGTTAAATAAAATGTCATGTACAACCACAATTTTTCTTGTCAAAGCAAAACAATTTACACTAAGAATTACACTGTTTGATTCATGTGCGTGTTTGCAACCTATCTTTTCTGTTCTACTGAATTTGTTTTTTCAAAAAATATGCAATTAACACATGTTTAAAGCTTATAATTCAATTCTTTGAGAAAAGTCATCAAGCTTGAGTCATAAATGTTTCCCCTAAAGTGGTAAGATTTGACTTGGTGACCTAGTTTGTAGACGCAAGTGACCCTGATTCTAACTTGGCCTAAGTATTGTCAGGATAAATATTCTAACCCAATTCAAAGAGATTGATTTATAAATGTGGCTTATAGAGTGTTTGCAAGCTTTTTCTAAGATTTGACCAGTTCGCACAGAACATTTTTACCAAGTTTTATCAAGATTGAATAAAAAAGAGATTGGTAACAAGGTTTTTCTAAGATTTGACCTGGTGACCTAATTTTTAGACGCCCATGACCTAGATTCTAACTCAGCAAAGAAAATGTCAAGATAAACATTCTGAACAAGTTTTATCAAGATCGAGTCATAAATGTTTTTTTCTTTAGTGGTAACAAGGTTTTTCTAAGATTTGACCTGGTGACCTAGTTTTGTTGACTTATCTGACACAGATTCAAACTCAGCCTATATATTGTCTAATTACCATTCTGACCAAATGTTATCAAGCTTGACCTGGTGACCTATTTCTTTTAAGAGATAATCCAGACTCAAACTCAGCTTAGATATTGTTCAGATAAACATTCTGAACAAGTCTCATCAAGATTGGATGAAACTTGAGGCTTCTAGATTGGTAACAAGCTAAACAAAAGTTCATGAAGCACACCTCACACTGCGAGCCGCAGGAAGCCAGACAAAGGGTACTCCCAATAGCTCACCTTGAGCAGTTTGTGCTTAGGTGAGCCGAAAATTCTACTTGTTTAGGAAAATATGGAGGTGCACACATTTAAACCCTGGTTAATATGTTTGTAAAAAAAGGGGATTAGAGGAAAGGATATAAGTACAGAAGCATGATGAGACAAGAGCAAATAAATATGCCCCCCACCTCTCCTCTCATAAAGTGGGGAAAAAAACATGAATTAATAAATTATAAGAGATGCTTACAGTCCTAGGATTTCAATAACTAAATAGCTTCACATTAGCATAAATATAATATATATAATACAACTGCACTACTTGTCCATACTGAATATTCCAATAATTAATCATCATTCCACTGGTACATTAGGCATATTTTCATAATAACAAATACATCTATTTTTCGCCTTTTTTATGAATGTTTCTTTGGCAAAGAAATAAATTACCCATTCATTCTCGGCCATGTCATAATTCTAGAAACAAATCAGAAAAAAGAGAAAAATTATTCTGTCAACGAGAACTCACTGTTGTGAAAGCTTTGGATGAAGTATTAGATTCTTAATAAACTCATCGAGGCCCTCGCGTCGCTGTTGTATAAACTGCGGATCCAAGTTCCCAAATATTTTCTTTCCCGGCAATCGCAGATTGGCGTCTGGGCATATCCTCTTCACCTAAAAACAGTCGAGCAGTGTTTCATAGGAAAATTACAATAATAACAATGCTCTGAGATGAATCTGGTAATAGGGTGGCCAAAGTATGGTGGCAAACAAATGGATATGTCTGTAAATATTTATGGGGGAAAAAGAGGAAAAACAAACTAATAATATTATCCCACTGCAAGCCAATTGTTAACGATTTCCGGATAATATTACTGTTTGGCTAATGAAGATTTTTGCCATTAAAATATATAACTACTTTTAAGCTCCTGTTGAAGAATTACACATTTGTTTATTTAATACAAAGAACAAAGTTGAAATTGTTATATTTTATATTAAACATTTAGAGAAATATTCCAAAAACTGAAAAGTAAAATAAGTAGATATATTTTTTCATAATATATACTCAGACCATGTAAGAATTGAAAAAAAATAATAGTTTATTGTTGTTTATCTTTAACTCAACAACAAATTTCTATTTTGAGGGGCATTTATAAAACAACTAATGATGTAATTCTTGAAAATTGCAAGGACTATATACATATATCTATAAACAGCTTAGACGAAATTTACTATGCTAACGGCCATGGGTCTTAAAGGAACAAAAAACATGGCTATGCCATTGAGACAGCTGTTCAACCAAACTGCTACCAATGAAATCCCAAGCTAGGTATGCATGTAAGATGTTAGCTACTAACATACACAATTTCATAACAATATCCCTTTAAGCACATGTAAGCCACCTGCTACAGCACAATATCTTCATCCAAATAGATTGTTGATTTCTAGTTTTGCTTACAGTGACCTAGACCTTAACCCAACTGAACTCACATGCTAGGTCTGCATATAAGCAACCTGCAAAGAAAATTTCAGTGCGATACTTCAACCAAATTCAAGCTGTTTACTGGTGATCATTTTCATTAACAGTGACCTTGACCTTTCCATGACTGACCCAAATGTAATCACAAGCTAGGTCTGCGTAAAAACTATCTACCAACAAAAGTAAAAAAACATCCATCCATACTGAAGTTATTGAGTCTAAGATGTTTTTCTATTTTCAGTAACAGTTACCTTGACCTTGATTGGACTGGTCAGAAATCTCTGTTTTTCATGTAAGTTACTAGGACAAAACTAAAATTATAAAAAGGAAACAGTTTTTAAGTTTATTAACAGTGACCTTGACCTTGACCGGAAACTCTCAAAATACAATATTGAGCTAGATCTCCATACAAGCTTGCTATATCCAAAGTTACATCAAATTTGTTAACTTAAGTTATTGACCAGAAACCAGCTCTTTGATGAACCCCGCCTGCCAAGCTGCCTGTCCTACTCCAATCTAATAACATTATCTACTTCCTTGAAAATCTGGTTAAAAATTACCCATGCAATGATAACCATCAGAAGCAGAACGGCCTGAGACCTAGACTGAGGCCAAGCATCCTTTCCCTGGCAGCATCATACTGTTTACGTTCTGCCAATTCTGGCTCATTGGTCATTATGAACTGTCCCCAAAGGCATGCACACTCAATGTGACTTGCTGTAAGCCAAAATATTATGTATTTGTTACCATCATGTTTTGAAGTTTTTTTCTGTATATTTGCATAAATCACCACTTTATTGACAATTAACATTTCATTATCCTTTGATGTACTTTATTACTCATGAATTACGTCATGAATTGTGACAGCTATTGGCCAATTACATACTGGTAAACACGGTAAACAATTGTCATTTATGTATTGAATGCCAAAGTACATTCTGACGAGACAAATGGCAAAAGGGGATGATGTGATTTTTTGGCTTTATTTGTGCAACAAAAACACACAAAATCAATGTGACAAAACATAATAGTGTCTGATTTTTTTTCTTTCTCAGGATGGGTCAACACACATAATTGCATTGCCTGATGACAACATATCCCCACCATATCACTTAGATTGCTCCTCACAATCCCCTGACATGCTGGTTCCAAGAGTCTGCCAGAGGTCAGATGGTATAGACAGGTCACACATCCACAATCTTTCAAAGCCAAATATAACAAGTGAATATGCTAGGTACACAATAGAATCTTATTGATCTATTAACAATTAGACGAAAGCGCAAAAGGTCCTAAGTTGCTCACCTGAGACCCACACAAACACTATCAAAGCACTCATTGTACTTCAAAATGTAAACTATCAAGGCACTTATTGTACTACAAAATGTACACTGCCAAGGTACTTTTTGTACTACAAAATGAATACTGCCAAGGCACTTATTGTACTACAAAATTTACACTACCAAGGCACTTATTGTATTGCAAAATGTACACTACAAAGGCACTTATTGTACTACAAAATGTACACTACCAAGGCACTTATTGTACTGCAAAATGTACACTACAAAGGCACTTATTGTACTACAAAATGTACACTACCGAGGCACTTATTGTACTGCAAAATGTAAACAAGAGTTCCGTGGTAGGAGACATATGCCCCCCAAACAGGGCCTTGACGACTTATTGATCGGAAAAGATTTTCACACTTATTTTGACAGTGACCTTGACCTTTGACCTAGTGAACCCAATTTCAATAGGATTCATCTACTGTCCAAGGCCAATGTACATGGGAAGGATCAAGACAATGGGTCAATTTGTTGAAGAGTTGTTGATCGGAAACGATTTTCACACTTATTGTGACAGTGACCTTGACCTTTGACCTAGTGATCCCAATTTCAATAGGGGTCATCTAATGTCCAAGGCCTATGCACATGGAAAGTTTCAAGCCAATCGGTCAATCTGTTAACAAGTTATTGATCGGAACGAACTGGTCTACCAAAAGACCGACCGACATCCAGCAAAACAATAAACCCCCTCTTCTTCAAAGGGGGGCATAAATACCAAGGCACTCATTGCAATGCAAAATGAACATTACCGAGGCAGTTACTGTACTGCAAAGTGAACACTACCAAGGCATTTATTGTATTGCAAAATGAACACTACCAAGGTATTTATTGTACTGCAAAATGAAAACTACCAAGGCACTTACTGTACTGCAAAATGAACACTACCAAGGTATGTATTGTATTGCAAAATGAACACTACCAAGGTATTTATTTTACTGCAAAATGAACACTATTAAGGCACTTACTGTACTGCAAAATGAACATTACCAAGGCACTTACTGTACTGAAAATGAACACTACCAAGGCATTTATTGTATTGCAAAATGGACACTATGAAGGCATTTATTGTGCTGCAAAATGAACACTACCAAGGCACTTTCTGTACTGCAAAATGAACACTACCAAGGCACTTTCTGTACTGCAAAATGAACACTACCAAGGCACTTTCTGTACTGCAAAATGAACACTACCAAGGCACTTACTGTACTGCAAAATGAACACTACCAAGGCATTTATTATATTGCAAAATGAACACTACCAAGGCACTTTCTGTACTGCAAAATGAACACTACCAAGGCACTAACTGTACTGCAAAATGAACACTACCAAGGCACTTTCTGTACTGCAAAATGAACACTACCAAGGCACTTACTGTGCTGCAAAAAGAACTCTTCCAATGCAGGTATTGAATTTGTACTGCAAAATGAACACTACCAAGCCAGGCACTTATTTACATAAATACTTCATCATAAGGCTTAAAACTTGCAGGAATTCTGCCAGTCAGTTTACATCAAAGTACGTCAGACCAGACCATTTAGTCTACAGGGATCAACATCCATCAAAAACTGGCTAAAAATGCTTGCAAACAGGACAACCAAACATACAATGTTGGCTTGGATGTAAGTAGGGCTAATTTTCTAAAGTAATATGAGATCATAAGATACAAATTATTCAAAGGAAGTCAACCATTTACAGAAAAAACTCATTCAAATCAATTACACACAACCAAATATAAAGTTATTATTTTCTACATGTTTATAACCCAAAATCAAAATGATTCCAAGTATCATTTGTTGTTGAAATATTCTAATGTTAGACCTATATTGTCAGCAAAGCATTAGTATTTTTAACTGTTGTATGCACTTAAGTGTTTTCGAAAATTAAATGCAAATGGCAGGCCCATTAATGTAATGTGTGATTTTCAGAACTGATATTGTATAACAGAAAAGGTGATAAAAAATTTACGTTGTTGCAGATAAATTTTAAAACCTCGACATGTGGAGGTCTTTTGCTTGCTTGTGATTGGTAGGGAAAGAGCTGCAAGGGGCAGGGCAACAGATTAGGATCGTTTTATCGTTTTTACGATTTTTATTTTACAGAAAACGAAATGAAATAAAAAATCAATCGTACAATAAACGATAACGAAATTGGAAAACGAATTGCAATCGATTCTTTGTCGTTTTATTTTACCGATTCCCTCCGTACTGTGTTTGATTTGAATTAGTATATTGTAACCTTTAGTGTGGTCGTAATATTAGTGACAAGTTTATATGAACACCGGTTCAGAATGGTGTCTACATAAAAAATTCTTCCTTCGAAAAAAGTATGCGAACATGTCGACATCTTGTTCTAAACGCGGATGTGCTAAGAAAATGCCATAAGCGGCGTGCGCGCCTAATATGTTTCAATTTGTAACGCGAAACAAACCGTCGGGTAAAGACGTTGTAAAGAGTGCTTTAAAGCTAAAAAGGTGTGCTCTGAGACTGAAACACAGGAATGTTAAAAAACAGAACTCATTATCATACATGCTTTGCCAATAGACAATTAAATGAATGTATTCATATAAACAAGCAAACATTGACAATATGAATACATAATGACTTTAGTTAATTTATTGCAATAAGAATTGATACAAATTGTCACCACCGAAAATTAAAGAGCTCATCTCATCCAGAAATAAAGGTAAGTTTTTTATNGTGCTGCAAAAAGAACTCTTCCAATGCAGGTATTGAATTTGTACTGCAAAATGAACACTACCAAGGCACTTATTTACATGAATACTTCATCATAAGGCTTAAAACTTGCAGGAATTCTGCCAGTCAGTTTACATCAAAGTATGTCAGACCAGACCATTTAGTCTACAGGGATCAACATCCATCAAAAACTGGCCAGAAATGCTGGCAAACAGGACAACCAAACATACAATGTTGGCTTGGATGTAAGTAGGGCAAATTTTCTAAAGTAATATGAGATCATAAGATACAAATTATTCAAAGGAAGTCAACCATTTACAGAAAAAACTCATTCAAATCAATTACACACAACCAAATATAAAATTATTATTTTCTACATGTTTATAACCCAAAATCAAAATGATTCCTATTATTATTTGTTGTTTAAATATCCTAGTGTTAGACCTATATTGTCAGTAAAGCATTAGTATTTTTAACTGTTGTATGCACTTTAGTGTTTTCGAAAATTAAATGCAAATGGCAGGCCCATTAATGTAATGTGTGATTTTCAGAACTGATATTCTATAACAGAAAAGGTGATAAAACAATTTACGTTGTTGCAGATAAATTTTAAAACCTTGACATGTGAAGGTCTATTGCTTGCTTGTGATTGGTAGGGAAAGAGCTGCAAGGGGAGATGACTCTCTATGGTGGTGCTAGTTTAAGCATTCACAAAATTGAGCAGCCAGCAGGAAGAATTGAAATACTTTGGAAAATAGTTGACTGATACCGTGAATACCTACTGCCACCTTTCAAGTAGGTCCATTAAGACCATTTGAGCTACACTCTGGGAAAACCTGGCTTAATTCATGTGCATAATGTGTCGTCCAAAATACACCTGTGCAGTGTGCACAGGCTTATCAGGGACAACATTTTCCGCATAGACTGGATTTTTATATATAAGAGACTACCTTTAAAAGAAATATTCCATAAAAGCGCAAAGTCCTGTGCCTGATTAGCCTCTGCGGACTGCACAGTGGGGATGACACTTTAGGCTTCTGCATTAACCCTTTGAGTGCTGGAACCGGATTTTGAAGGCCTTTGCAAACAGTTTGGATCCAGATGAGACGCCACAGAATGTGGCGTCTCATCAGGATCCAAACTGTTTGCTATTCTGATAGTATTCTTTGAAAAAAATCGAAGAAAATGCTAATTTTAGCAATTCAGCAGATGACATTTTAGCAGACGACAAATTTCCCAGCATGCAAAGGGTAAGGTCTGGTTTTCCCAGGGCGTGGCTTGTTTATTTTGTGTTTATGTTTTGGCTACAAATATTGTATGTGAACATATTGGCATGGCATGGCAAACATTTGGACAATCCATGCTTTGGTACTTATACAATTCAATCTGTATCCAATGTTTGTTACAACTATTATACATATTATTTTCATTTAAGGAATAGCAGATTTCCAAGAACTGAATCACTATAATTTGGACTTTAAATCAGCCATGGTTTAAAAAGACACAAATATTACATTGAAATGACACAACTAGAAGTTTAATAAAATATTCAAATTCAGCTTCAAAACAGTTTTCCCTATTAAAACCAAAAAACTGAATCATCACATGTGCACACAAGACTGATAAGCCATTTTGTTTTTCAGTAAAAGAATGGAGGATTGAAAGCTATGTGTGCTTTAACGATATACATTTTATATATCACATTTTGTGCAAAACACGTTCCAAACAGTGACAGACAATTTAAAGATCAATAATTGCCAAGCACAAGTGCAGTTTTGACATGAGCATTTATCACTTCTCCAGCTAATGATGCTAATTATGATGAAACANGAAATTCAGCAGACGACATTTTAGCAGACTTCAAATATCCCAGCATGCAAAGGGTTAAGTCTGGTTTTCCCAGAGCGTTGCTTGTTTATTTTGTGTTTATGTTTTCGCTACAAATATTGTATGTGAACATATTGGCACGGCATGGCAAACATTTGGACAATCCATGCTTTGGTACTTATACAATTCAATCTGTATCCAATGTTGGTTACAACTATTATACATACTATTTTCATTTAAGGAATAGCAGATTTCCAAGAACTGAATCACTACAATTGGGACTTTAAATCAGCCATGGTTTAAAAAAGACACAAATATTACATTGAAACGACACAACTAGAAGTTTAATAAAATATTCAAATTCAGCTTCAAAACAGTTTTCCCTATTAAAACCAAAAAAACTGAATCATCACATGTGCACACAAGACTGATAAGCCATTTTGGTTTTCAGTAAAAGAATGGAGGATTGAAAGCTATGTGTGCTTTAACGATATACATTTAATATATCACATTTTGTGCAAAACACGTTCCAAACAGTGACAGACAGTTTAAAGATCAATAATTTCCAAGCACAAGTGCAGTTTTGACATGATCATTTATCACTTCTCCAGCTAATGATGCTAATTATGATGAAACAAGCAGAGACAACACAACAATTACGCAAATTTTGGACAAAGTCATGTCATCAGTATTGGCTATAGTAATTTTATAGCAGTATATGAAGAGACATGCTTCCCAAATAAAGACAAGCACAATAGAACAGAAACTCAATTTAAATATCAATCTGGAAATATTCACTTAAAAAGAGGCCAATGATGAACGTCATAGAGTGGGACATTGATGCAATTGCGAGTGACAACAAGGCTTTTCTGGCTTTTACTTAGTGACCTATTTTTCAGACACAATTGACTCTGATTTGAACATGCAAACATATTGCTTTTAAACATTCTAACCAAGTGGATGGCCTCTAGATTGGTCTTAAAAGACCTAAAAAGTGAAGACACTGACCCAATGTTGCACAAACAGAACTGTAACAACACAGCTTGAAGCACAATATACGTACATATTACATTCATTATTTTGTAAACAGTAGTTCTATGTTACCTAGCTGAAAAGTCCTTGGACTCAATGGAGATTTAACCTGGGACCTTAAAATTACAAGGCAATGCTAACTGTGTGGCTACTAAGGTTTTTTCATGTAGCAAGGCGGCATAAGTGTCATTTCCATATCTGAACATTTTTGCCATTTAAGTAAAGACGATACCGTCAAAATCATTATTTCCTGGTCTGAAAATGTCAACCATATCTGTTCCATTTATATTGACCATAAAAATTAATACATAGCTGCTATACCAGGCCTTTTCCTCGCTAAAATGTTGTCTGCTAAAGTTCTAAAATTAGCATTTTCTTCGATTTTTTTTCAAAGAATACTATCAGAATAGCAAACAGTATGGATCCTGATGAGACGCCACGTTCTGTGGCGTCTCATCTGGATCCAAACTGTTTGCAAAGGCCTTCAAAATCCGGTTCCAGCGCTCAAAGGGGTAGACTTATTGTGCGAAAAAAATCCCAATCCCGAAATTGCATATTTTCCCCAAATGGTCAGGTAAAGGCCTGTATACATAAAGATGTGAAAAACTGTCTGAGCAGAACTCTTATTGAATATAATTGATATTATATAGTTGTTACAAAGATTTTAACATAATTTACACGTGGAATGGTCACTATAATCAGTAATTAGTGTCCTTATTTTTCTCTCTATAAAGTCAACTAGCAGGTAAGAATGTCTGTTCTTCACAATAATATCTACCAATAAGTTACCATCAAGAAATGTTTACAATCCCAAAGAAATTTTTATTCCAGCCACCAGTATATTAAAGTAAACACTTACACCAAACAGTAGAGAATATTTCTGTACTTATCCCTGACACCATAACAAATTATTCTTGACTTTATATCACCAACAAGTGTTACCTATATCAGAGTGTCAATTGATCATAAACTTGCTCCAATCAAAAGACAAGCTAGTGACAAGACGAATGCTAAATAGCACTGAATTACGTCACCGTCAGTTATTAAGGGATGAATGAATGAAACACCATCGTTAATAGCAACCCCTCACGGGTTGGTATGTCAGGACTGTCAGCCAATGACATTTCTTTCCTAAGGTCACATTACTAATTGTAATGTCTCATACAGGCATGTCCTTTCCATGTTTTTATTCTTAAATACTTGCACACAATAGACAGTACTTGGCTGAACATACGCTACACGATTGGTTATGTTTTACAGACATTTCGACACATTCATTCATGTTTGTGAAGGCTTTTGACACCATAATGTTGTACAAGGTTGTTCACACTTGACACATGGATAATTTGAATTTAATTACACTGATTTCCAGTAAACAAGAGCGGTTTGTAAAACAGTGGTAGAAATCTTGCAAATTAATTTTTTTTAATTAATATGAGTTTATTAAAAGTTAATTTAGCACCAAAAACTCAACCTGGAATACCAACAAAAAGTTTATGGTCGGCATAAAAAATTATGGTCGGTCGGGTTATTGAAAACAAACAACCTATTTTGAAAGCCTCATGAAATGGTTTCAAGATAAAGAGGAATGTGTTAAAAGGACATGGATGCCTCCACCATATGTCACCACACCCAGAATCAAGTGTTGTGTGACAGACATAATGTGAACACTTAACACAGCATTTATGTACCATCGTACTTACTGTTTCACATAAAGCCTATTTAACAATTATAACATTGACCATCAAGAAAGAGCCATACTTGGTGCATGTGACTTGTCGTCGTGATTAGATAATACATTTTATTTTAGAATTACTGCATGATGAAGAAATAGACCTGACAGATACATAAACATCTACTATCACTATAACCATAAGTACATGTATAACTATATTAAAAGACTAGGATTCAATTTAAGTGTTCACTATGACCTTGACCTTTAAGCGAGCAACATGTTTGGTGCATGAGAAACATCGTCTTGATATGGTGATTATTACCCATAATGCAAAACACAATTATTGGCAAAATAAATGTAATTTATCTTTATTAGGAAAATGCGCAAACAAAGTGTCCGCTGTGAACGTGATCATTTAGCAAGTGATATGGATTTTGCATGCATACCTTGGTCATTATTTGATGATCATTTGTGCCCACTTATTTCATTATCAGAACAGAACAGATAGTTTATTTGCGACTTAAGCATATACAGCTCATCGTAAAAAACAATAAATCAATCATAAATACATATACATACACATGCGTCAAATGAACAACAAATGTTTTTAAATTTTTACAAATATATGATTTTTGTGAAAATGCAATATGAAAGAGAAGGCTCCTATTTGTTTAACAAAGTTAAGTAAATGATTAAAATCCGTTAGTGATTGAGAAAAATAAAATATAAACATTATGCAGTTAGAAGTTATATACAAAATATCAATTCTGGAGAAATAACTATTCTCTTATAAGACTATAAATTTTCGGCTCTAAGTTTAAATGCTTTAATACAAAAATTAGCTAGATGTATCCATTAATATAGATTGTCAAGTCTCAGTCAACAATTGTAAAAAAATAAACATACTTGGTCTTCATCTGTAAAAATCAGGTGTAAATGTATTCCTAATATTATCATATAAAGGACATATTAAAACAACATGGTACTCATCTTCAATTTCATTTAGTGTACAAAATGTACATGTTCTTTCATTTCTTGGAATGTTTTGGTGCCTACCAGTTTCTATAAATAGAACATGGGAAGACAATCTCAATTTTGCTATTATGTTTCTAAATTTCGAATTTTCAATTTTGTCTACATAAATGGATCTTTCAAAAATGGGTTTATGCCATCAGGCAGGATATAGCTATGTGCCGGACACAAACATGTACTTTCAAGAGAAATATATAAGGAATATTTTCAAACTTCATATGTACACTGTGACCTTGAACAAGCAATATGCTTGTTACACAAACGGGATATTCTAATGATATAATGATTAGTTGTGCCAATTTATTTTTAAATCCCATATAAATGCAGGACAATGTTATGGGGCACCAACAAACATGTACTTCCACTTTATCCATATAAGGAATATTTTTAAACTTCAAGTGAAAACAGTGACATGTGTTCTTGATATGATAATCATGTGTGCAAATTCATTTTAAAATCCCATTATGCAGGACAAAGTTATGGGCCACCAACAAACATGAAAATCCACTATATCCAAATAAGGAATATTTGAAAACTTAATAGTGTCCACTGCGACCTTGACCTTGACCCAAGCATCATCTTATTACGATCATGTGTGCTATTTTATTTCCAAAAACTAAAATGAACATCAAAGTTATGTGCTGGACACAAAATTTCCAAAACATAGGCCCACACACACACACACGCACGCACGCCATTTCATGATAACAAAATTGGTACATGTATGACTTTCTTTTCCCAATAATATATACATGAATACATTTTTTAATTAACATTAATTGGGAAATAATTACTTTGAAAATGGTAATTTGTTCATGCCCATTTCAGTTTGCAGATTTGAAGAAAATAAGTTGAGGGTTATGTGTGTTATGCTTAAATGATAAAGTCATGTGAAGTGAGCAAACTGCAAGTTTTGGAAGTTCTTTCAAGAAGCATTACCGAGGTGAATGGAATGCGGCTGAAGTGCAAAAGAACTGTAATAATTGTACAAGTCATTATCCACAATGGCCAAGTAAAAGTGCATGAGACATTAGATGTCCCTCCCTCTGAAGCCTGGTTATATTGCAGTAAATGCCAATCAGCAGACTATGCCATGCTTAACAACAGGTCAAGGCAAGGTTCACATTCTGCCTGGAATACTCCAGTTGGACACTATCAGTGCAAGACATGTCATGTGTGTTTATGTCAGCAAACTGTGCCTTGCTTCACAACAGGTCAGGGTCTATACACATTTTCATGGTACATGTACAGTCTACTCTCGTTATCTCGAAGTCGGCGGGAACAAGAAAAAATGTCGAGATAACAAGAGCTCGAGATATCCGATTAGGCGTTTTCAAAGAAAAAATGAGACGAACATTTACATTCTTGTTAACATCTAAATACCTGCTAAGTGGTCTAACTAAAGCAGTGAACGTGTGGCATAAAACTCACAACGGCGTAATAATTACTGTATGAGATTCAATGCGTGTTTCTTATGATTTTTTGATGTTACAAAAATACTGAAGTGTGCATGTACGTTTTGTAGTTTGAAACAATTAACGGATCAATTATCTACCGCACAGTATCAAGAGCAGCCGGGCGAAGCGGGACGGTGAAGTATCAAAGATTTTTTTTCCACACCTTTGCCGACACTGGGACAGTTATTCGCACATTGAGATAAACCACAGTAAATACATGTAAAATCGGGACTCGGGACAATTTTTTATGTGGAGAATTATTCGAGATAACGAAACTCGAGATATGCAATGTTTATTAATATACCTCGATATATCGAGAAACTCGAGATATGCGATGTCGAGATAACGAGAGTAGACTGTATATTCGAGTTGGACAGGATCAGTGCAAGATATGTCATGTTTGTTTATGTCAGTCACAACAATCCACCGTGAAATACCAAAATACAGCTGACAGCATGGCGTAACAAGTTCAGAAAGCAAACACCAGCTGACAGATTAAATAACATTCTGTTTGAAGGTTGAGCATGTCACTATTGTCTTTGATATACAAATGTTTAGTCAATACGACTCTTTTGCACTAAAACTGTATTTGAATTTGCTGAGTCTGCTTTTCATGGGCACAGTCAAAAGTTCAGTTAAATGTGTGGTAAGCAACCTTCTCAATTTGGTGACATCCCAGTAAAAAAAGAAACACATTTTTTGAGACAAGAATACACTGATGTAACATGTACTTTTCATATCTGCAAAACAACTGAGCCTCACTCTGTTAATAGGGGGTTAAATGCATGTGCGTAAAGTGTAGTCCCAGATTGGCCTGTGCAGTGCGCACAGGCTAATCAGGGATGAAACTTTCAGCATAAACTGGATTTTTGCTAAGAAGAGACTTTCTTAAATAAAAAATATCATAAAAACGGATAGTGTCGTCCCTGATTAGCCTGTGCAGACAATACAAGTTAATCTGGGACATCACTTTATGCACATGCTTTAACCCCCTTTGCACAGAGGCTCAAATGAATATACCAGAGCTTTAGGGACATGGTGCCCATTGTTGTGATCTGACTCTGATTAAGGGGTGTTGCAGCAGTTTATTTAACCGAGGATATATTTATGGCAACACCGATGCTATTATCACAACCCAATAGTTTTGTTATCAGAATCATCACACATTTATGACCGAGTAGGTTCATAATAGGTACTCAGTGGTTCGATCCCAGGTGCGGTAAACTTTTTTTTATTCTTTTTTTCTTTCTTTTATTTCACTCTTGTTTTTTTCCTGGAGCTCTTTAGTCCTGTTGTTTACATTAATAAATTTAAAGCATTTAATCACAAACTCCAAAACATGCCGAAATCTGTCAACAAGTCCCTGTTATGGAGGATTAAGGTCGAGTTTGATACTGTATGGTCTTATGTTTGTGATTAAATATTGTATTAGTGTTGTGTTTTAGTAAGCCGTTGTGATCCCAATTAAGATTGTAAACAATCTATAATGTTTATGCATATCTCTAACAGTCTATGTACCGGTACTTGGGTTTCGCCTAATTGCTGTATTTTAGGAAATTTGACATAGACGGTAGGGATAGTTGAACAAAAAAATCTCTGTTAAAAGTGCGGTGACCCCCCTTTTTTATTTTTGTTTTATGATAACAATACGTAGATGAACATTTTTGAGCAGTTTCGCAAAAAGTTATTAGATAGAACTTTTTTAAATTCCATTTTTGTGGTTAAAATAGTAAAAAAATTACGTTTTTTTGGGTGACATAAAAATTATAAAAATTAAATTTCTTAAAATTTAACTTGTGTTCTCCATTTTTTGGTAGTTTGTGGTTTAATTAAATGGTATATGATATATATTAGCTTATATAATATCAATATGTTGCCAATTTCATAGGTTATTAATCATTTTTATGCAATTAGAGATTTTTCAGTTTTAATGAAAAAGAACATGTTATATAATGGTGAATAAAATCAAAACAAGGCCGGTGACCCTATGTTTTTACTTCATTTTTCATATAGTATTTGAAAGTAGTACTTGAATATAAATTTTGAGCAAAAGTTATTAGATGGAAAAAAATCAGCAAAACTGCAGCAACACCCCTTAACTGTTATTGTCACATAATGAGCAGAGTACACTAAAGCTGTTTGAATATCTTGCCTGTTTATCAGATTCCAGCATGGGGCTATATGAATTTGCAAGTCAAAATAGCATTGTCTTTATATTCATACAACATATATCTAAGTTTTACCAAACAAGCAAATAATTTCCTCTTTTTTTTTCTCTCTCTAGACAAAGATAAACATACTGTCAATTATTGCACATTTTATGAAAATTATGAACATGTAAAACTGATGCACAAAAAAGTGAACTACAACTAAGTTGATCAATTTGGAATACAAATATATTTTTGCAGAATACCAACCAGATATGTCATAATCTTTTGGAGGAGATGCCACTTATATAAATCACTTTAAATTAGAGAATGGAAATCTGAGAAACTTAACACAACATCCTATCTTTGGGGCATGACTCAGCGCAGTTTAGCAACCTTAAAAAATACATGATTTGTAAAGTTTTTGATGAATATTCATTGGAATTACATCCATTAATGTTAAGAAAAACATAAAAACAATTTAAACAGTGCATGTGCATTAATCAAAATCATACGGGCAGATTATAAGTACCGTAGCTTTTCAAAATAGTGCAATAAAAAGTGGATGAAATATAACACATAAAGTTTAAGACTAAAAGTACCAAAAAGTACCTTACCTTTTCAAAGAGTGTGTGGAACTCGTTGTATCTTCTAAAGATGAACCACGAGTTTGGCCCCTGATTGACCACGACCTTGTACACCTGAAGAGAGAGGCCGCCTTTAAATAACTTCCATATTCTACAACGCCTACAAGTGCCGTAAAATTTCAGCATTTTTTCATCGTGTTTGGTTACTTGCTCAACACGTGTAATCATTGGTTTCATTGTTGATCTACGCTACCCATTTTAGCAAACAAAATCCTCTCTGCATATTTTTGTCCACCATATACACAACATCATAGCTGTTGTGTGTTTCAAATATTTTTCAAAAGATTTGTAGTTTAATATAATAACATTGCAAATAAAAACAAATATAGTATTCAAATGAATTACTTTAACCACATAAGCTAAACAAAATTTGAACAGTTTTGTCTCATTTCATTTAGTATCAGAGTGACATCACTCGCAACTAAAACCTTCAAATCTGTTGCACAGAGAAAATAAAATAGTTCCATATTTCCATTTCATGTCTATTGTCGTTTTAAAAGCTAATAATATCCCTAGTTCTTAAATGCACAACTGCAATAAATCAAAACCCCGCTGCTATTGTGGGGCAGTAATAACCCAGTCTCTAATGCACCAATGTTCACAGATATAGGCCTCCCTGAGCTAGCCAGTTCCATGATAGCAGTTGCCGTTCAATACCATTGCCTGTATTATTGCTGATATTACTGCAGTCGCCATATAAAATTGTTGGAGAAATTTGCTATTTACATTGTTTACAAACAAATTGTTTGTATTTAGAAATGTATCTATACAATAAAATCAGAATGTGTAATGAAAGTCTGCACTGTTCTGTAGTTATTGACCTTAAAATTGATCATATTCATTGTTAAGATTATGGTCTGTAAGACCTTGACCTTTGACCCAAGGTCCCAAAACAAGGATTTATCGTAACAACCCTAATTACTCATGTGTTAAGATCCTAGCACTTAAGGTCTTGCATTTATACTTATTGCCAGTAAAAAGATTTGACTCAATCTCTGGCAAAATCTGACGTAATGCATTTGCATAAAGTATCGTCCCAGATTAGCTTGTAAAGTCCCACAGGCTAATCAGGGACAACACTTTTATGGAACTTTTTCTTAAAAAGCAGTTTCTTCTAAAAGAAAATCCAAACTAGGCTGAAAGTGTCTTCCCAGATTAGTCTGTGTGGACTGCACATGCTAATCTGGGACAATACTTTACACACATACATAAGGTCCGGTTTTCCAATAAACCTGCTCATTTTCACACCAATTTTACCACCGAATGACAACAAACTCACATAAAATATTCTTAGTGATCATTTTACACACCACTGTCTTTTTTTGACAATTATTTCCAACAAAGATCGATCATTTTCTAAAAAATACCATTATTTTGATGAATGTTTTGCGGTCATCTTCGCAATTTCATTCACAAGTTGTTTTTCGTGATGGCTTGTGAATTGGTCTAGGTGTTTGTACCATAAGTACTTGCAAATTGTTTTGACACTTTATCTCCATAGAAGGAAACCGAACGTCAGCAGAGTCACGAATTCATGATTCACAGACACCTGTTTGCAACCAGACATAGCTGGGCACTAATGACTGAGAGCACTTTGAAGTTTCTGAGGTTCACAGCAGTTTAACCCTTTGAGCGATTGAACTGGATTTTGAAGGCCTTTGCAAACAGTTTGGATCCAGATGAGACGCCACAGAACGTGGCGTCTCATCAGGATCCAAACTGTTTGCTATCCTGATAGTATTCTTGGAAAAAAAACGAAGAAAATGCTAATTTTAGAAATTCAGCAGACAACATTTTAGCAGACAACAAATATCCCAGCATGCAAAGGGTTAATTAACCATATACCACTCATAAACGCACTTTGACGCCTTTGTAGTCCCTTAGAAAATCAAATTAAATTTATAACTTTTCTTAATAGGTTCAAGTAATAAAGGCTTCATTTCCAATCCTACGGTACTGATGAGCAGCAAACAGCATAAAACCTGAACAGACTGGGAATTACTGGGAGGCTGTTCTGGTTTGATGCTGTTTGCATATGCCCTTTTTACTTTGCTTCTGAGCGGGAATGGGTTAATATGGATTTCTCTCATGATGTGGGAGTGTAATTGGGTGGTAAAGACAACTTCTGTATGTACCATTTTGTTGTTTAACTATAACCACATAATTTTATTTTTGTATTATACTCATTAACTAATTTTGTTTTAAAATCTTCTAATGACTGAGTTCAACATGAAAATAGTAAAATCTGGAAGTGTTTAGATATCATGTGAAAACAATTGTAACAAGCAACCTTGATGTGTTGAACTCAAAATCCTTTCTTCCTAAATAACCTTCATACAAATTTAAAGAAATTTAGGTCAATCTTCCCTAAATATAGCAGAAATGCAATCAAGGACTGACTGACCATAAGACAGAAAAGACAGACACATGCTCAGCCATTAACCCAACTTCCTTGAAGGGGGCATAATTATAATTCCACTATATTTTATACACATTGTAACTTTCATGGTATGGTCTTATCAGTTTTCTCCATTAAGTATGACCAGATTTGATGAACGCAATCAGAGTCCTTAATATAATCTTATATCCAGGACAGAGAATGTGTTCATCAAATACATCTGAGAAATGATGTAATTATTACATCACTCATACAATGAGCAATTTTCAATACAAAAGAAGGATACAAAGTAGCAAGGCCCAATTTTAGGACTGCTCACTTCCATTTTCCAGTCTCATTGTTTCCCAATTTCATTGTCCATCCATGTGCAACAGGGACGAAAGTGGCCAGTTCCTCACAAGATACCAAGACAGATTGACTAATTGCGTGTCTTCTCTACAGCCAAAATTCCAGCTTGGTAAATGATCACCACGGTTACGAGCATAGTAGCCTAGGCCAATTCGTCTGATAGCTACTTTTGCCCAAATAAAGAACCATTATTCAATATCACGGCTTTTCTATTGTGAAACTGTGATTAAGTGCTCTAAATTCTCCGAACTTGCAATGACAGTCAGCCATTCATAAAACGAAATTAAGAAATACTATATACCGTACAGTTCACTATAAAAGGAATGCAAGTGATGCTTAAGTTTCAAGTAATTTCTACAACTTTATTTTCGTATATCATTGTATCATTTTTGTATCTGCTTATTATTGTAGTAATACATTGTAGTATAATGTCAAGCTCTACCCATTATTTTTTCAATTTTCATCAGTTTACAAAAATACCTCCACATAGTAGAATTTTCAACTTAAACTGAGACGAGATAAACTTGGTGCAGTACATTTGTATGCATCTCCACTGAGACAAAACATTTGTCGTTTGCGTGTGACCCAAATATGAGCCAACGGATGATATCTAGCACACAAGCATTATTTGCTGTGTGACCAGGCAGTTGGCTTAAATGGGAAGAGGCTAACAATGAGAAAATCAAAATAGGCCCAGTTTCCAATTGGAAATATTTTGTCTTACTATAATTATATAACACAACAATAGTAAACATCTACCTTGTCATCATTGCCATGGCTTCCACAGAATGGAATGTTTCCCATCATATAAGACATTCTTTCACACTTGCATCACACGTTTAAATTGTTATGTCTTTTCACAACAGTTTGCACTGTTTCATCAGCAAAAGTGCATTATGGGTAAAGAATGCACCTTAACATAGCCCAGAAATAGCCTAGAAATGTGTCCATAGGACACAAAAGCCTCCAATGATAACTATTGCATGGACACATGTATTAACCCATGGGCAGGGGAAACACGTACTCTATGCCCCTTGACCATCAATCTAAGGGCATGTCATAAAAAGGAAATGCTTTTAAAGTTTTTGTCTTTCCATAAAACTGTTCACCAGGAATCAAAGATAGTATATAGTACCCAGTATTATATTTCACAAGATATTCCTATTTCTTTCCCTCATACTGTCCATGAAATAATGTCACAATTCAACACAACTGCAGATAATCACACCATTTAATTCCCAACAAATTACTGAATGTGCTAAAAACCTTCCATACAATCTATGGTTTCAAACTGTTATGCTTTCCATCAGAATTTGCACTTGTATAAGATGTTATTATTCTCCAAAAACATCAAAATATCATGATGACATTCCCGACCATGCACAGTGCATTAACAAAATGTGGCTTCCTTTTCTATTATACATGAAAACCACCCCCACTAAAATCATTTAGGAAAGGCCCAAAAGAGAAAACTAAACAACATGTTGGCATTAAGATATCATCATTGATCTCTGATGGCTTGTTTTAACGCATGAAGGCTGATTAAAAATGCTTTATCCAAATGGGCCAATATAACGCAGGGCATATTTCCCCCTAAATGAAGCTATTACATGCAGAATGATATTAATATATTCTGATTCATGCCAAATTTCCCTCAGCTGGTTTTCCTCTAGTCATGTGGAATATTGTTCAGAACAATACTGTATTTGCAGTTTGACAAAAACATATATTATATTGACACGAACTTGGCTCACAATGAATGCATTGGAATTTGGAGACTAATAATGTGATTTTTCAGCCATCAAATATTCTTTGAACAAAAAAAATAAATTAAATTCTTGATACTTCACAACGGATTGAGTTACCTTGAATGTAACAGAAGCCTTGAACTGGTTTCCATATGACTAGATTTAACTATAATTTATAAATACCCAAGTAACATCAAGAAATATGGCCATGCCTTAAAACCAGATTTTAAATGTCTTACCAATACATTAACTAGAGCTTTGTATACCCACACATGCTGCATTGACACAGAATATTTTGCATGCTGTCTCACAAAACAAGAGAAGCTTAATTATTTATGGCAATTTTTAAGAATTATTTTGCCATTATCATTTATGGCCATTTTGACCTTTGAACTCTTAAATTCTTTGGCATGATACGCCATCCAATGCCTGTGAACAAAATTAATGTGGAGAGTAATATTAAAATCTCACAATGAATGACATAGTTATGGCCCAGACAAGCTTATTTATGGCCATTTTTGACCTTTGAACTCAAAGTGTGACCTTGACCTTGGAGATATCGACGTAATTTTATCGCGCAACACACCGTCCAATAATGGTTAACAAATGTGCCAATTGATTTCAAAATCCCACAATGAACGACATAGTAATGGCCTGGACAAGCTCAACTATGGCTATTTTTTACCTTTGAACTCATGTGTGACCTTGACCTTTGAGATATTGACGTAATTCTTTCGCGCGACACACCGTCCAATGATGGTGAACAAATGTGCCAATTGATTTCAAAGCCTCACAATGAACAACATAGCTATGGCCCGGACAAGCTCATTTATGGACATTTTTAACCTTTGACATCAAAGTGTGACCTTGACCTTGGAGATATTGACGTAATTCTTT
>VMBQ01003943.1:0-75931 GCA_007657795.1 Dreissena rostriformis
AAAAAAAAAAACAACAAAACAACAACAAACAAATACACAAAAATGCAACTCATAACAAGAAATATAAGATAAAATATCTCCAATGCGAGTCGTCTGATGCTAGCCCAAATCAGTTAGGAAATTGGCTACTACGTTTTTTTCCTTAGGGCCAATGTAGCATTATATCAAAAGTTAAAACCAAGTTATTATTTCTTTATTGAATAACAAATATCATTAATTTATTGAATCTTATGTTCATATATTATATCAGAAGGTAATATATTATTAATTTCTATTCAATTTCAAACAAGAAACATATAAGATATAAAAAATTGTATTAGCTTTCTATTTACTGGTGAAAGAATAATAATATGTGACCTCAACTTTTGGAGAGATAAGGTAAATGCCACCATAAATTTTCTTAAGGTTATCTATGTAGGATGCATTGTATGTGGGCTTCAAACATTAAGTGACCTTTTGAGGTGGATTTTTATATATATATAAGATTAAAATGTATTAGGAAGCAATTGACTAGGAGAGAGAGCAATTATCTTTAAAGATTGGTTACCTAAGTTTTAAAGGCTGACATTGATTTACCTGGTAAACTCAAGGTGATTGACCGCTTTGCTTGATAACAATCAGCTGATCAGAGCTATGACCCATATATATAACGAGAGCACCGATGACGTTGAAAGCATAGTTGCAAGATACAGGGAAGTTGCTGCTGAAGTAAATGTTGGTTACAATATACTAAATATTCGAGTCATGAAGGGCTGTACTCTGTAAACAAATCATCATATTTTCCTCGAAGGCATGTTTTACACTTAAGACTGTTGTTCTGGTTTTATCGTTTGGAAATATTGATAGGGTAAGAATTGGTGTTCACTGCTAAATCCCTGAAATAGGATAAAGTAAGAGATTAAAGTAAAAAATGGCACTGCAAAAGGTTACAATCCACTAGAAAACGGCCGAAAAAAAGAAGGTGCAAAAACAGTCGATTTTGATTTGAGTCAAATTCTTTTTTGGTTTGAACATGACACATCTTTTTTATTGCTTAAATCGATTCAGCTAAGAATGCCCGTCAAGAACAAGTATTGTATGGGGTCTTTATGTGCAAAATGTTGTATTTATTTTCGCTCAAAGTTGTCGCTTTTACATTGAAACATATAAGGAAATTATTTAGTATATTTTGACCTGTTAACGATTTGTGACATCACGAGTCGCCTCCCTTGTTGGTTCATGCTACCAAAATGTTTTATTTTTAGAAACGGGAATTCCAAATCGTGACGAATGTGAATGGTTACAAAATGACATAACTATGAAAATAAATACGTAGAATTACATTATTTCACGCATACCATTATGCAACCATCTGTTTTCTTTTCCGATTTGATACATTAACAGCTTTTCATTTAATATTTTACAGACACAACACTCGTCCAAAATTCGTGCGAATCCATTAAATTCGATGCCACATTTAAACCGTTAGCTCTACTCGTAACGTTAATTTCTGGCTCAAAGTAAATCATTTTAATTTCAATTAACACATCTCTATTACCTTCAAACTCTACTTCATCAAATCCCAGGGGTGTGATTTTTCCACGGATCCACAGATTTCCGCAGATCGGGTTGTCCCGGGGGTCATTTCTGAGATTCGCATGAATTCGTAAAAACATGTTTGGGGAGGGGGTACGACCGATTCCGTGGACGTTTTTCATAAGCGGCCCGAAATATCCGCGTCCCGCGAAATCTCTCCGCATATTACACTGGTAGATTCTGCCTAAGCATTTTTGAAACGAGCGATGTCATTGGCTGTCATTTCCCAATCTTCCAATAAAAATCGGTCTTTGAAAATGAGCTTGGTATTTCTGTGCTGATTTGTTTGCAAATGGCGCCGTAGTACACTACAACTGACAGCCCATTTGGGGGGCATGCATGTTTTACAAACAGCCCTTGTTTAAAGAAAGTCTGTTCATATCATCATTTAAGAAAAAAATCGTTTTGCATTTATTTATAACAAATAATAATATTTATTCATCCGTCTGCAGTGGTTTGCAATTCTGAGCTCAGCGACCCGGGTTCAATGGCCACTCACTGAGCATTTGAGTTTGGTTGGTGGTTGCCATAGGTAGGGTTATGTCAGGGTACTTAGGCTTCCCCAAACAGCTCATGATACATCAACACAGAAATATTTTAGTAAAAAGTGAACAGCTAAAATGAGCAGACAATTCATATTCGTCCCAACTTTTGTGAGTCTAGTTAGTTAATGAGGTACGTCTTGGACCGATCCCCACGTAATGCAGCATCAGGGGCTGAAGTACCTCTTTAACTAGGAGATACAAACACGTCCGTCCCCTTTCTGATCTGGTGTTTTTAACATTTTAACCTTAATCCTTCAGGTGTTTTTTTTACAAGTGAATAATAGGGGTGTTAATTTGAGCTGGGGTGTTAATTTGGAAGTTTATAACACAAATAGAATACCTTGGAATTTGAATGGAGAGAGTATTTTCTTATGAACAGTTGCAATTGTTTTGTTATTCCAATTATCACCCAAATCGATTGTAATTGACATTAATCCTGTCCGTGATGGGAGTTGAAGTTGCAGATCCAGCACACTCATCACGCTGTAGCGACGCTTGACAACGCTCCACTAGTCAACAAACAAGGTGTTAATGAGCAACTTATGAAACAAAAAAGGGGAAGAATTGGCAGGCTGTACTTTAAAAGGGCGGGCGTAAATAATGGGTGAACAACCCCTCCCCCCATCCATGCTGCTTTTGCAAAATCCCAATAAAAATTGTTTATTTAGAAAATGGTACACACAATTCCAATAATAACGACACAAGTTTTTATATCAATTAAGAAATACATAACTTTAAATTCCCATATAGTTATACTGTTAAGTTAATTATGTAAATTTATCATGAATCATGTTATAGTTTATATGTTATTCACTGCTGTTTCCACGAATAAATGTGATCCAGATTAAAACAGGATGTCACGTTTCACTGCTCAGAGTCAGACACTTATAGTTTTTGCAATAAATAAGTTCCCATACAGCTTCCATGTGCATGCATGTCATGTCTTACCAATTAAAACGTCACTCAACTCACTTTTTCAAGATAACATTCTATTGTTCTAAAATATAATATTGTTTATACAGTTAAAATGTTTTCTGCTGCACAACATTTCTTTGTAAAGCTGGATTTTATTTTTCTTGTAATAGTAATAAACAATAAAGTGAATGAACTGAATGCTTGAATAGATGGACCAATCAAAAGCAAGGAGACATTTGTGTAACAGCCAACCACAGGACATGATAGGAGCATGTGTTCATAGTTGATTGAATCATTTGGTGTGGTCAAAAGCTAGCTCATGAACAGTGGTAAATGCACACAATCAGCTGACAGTCAAAGCAAAGCACCCACATTGGGAAATGGTTATGAATTTATTGTATAGAAGTCTGCTTATAATTTACTGACAGAGAACTAAATATGACAGTGAGAAAGAAGTTATGAATACCGTACAATTTGAAATACAATTTTATTTTAATTATGTGATTGTGAAAACATCTTTTGAAAAACAATTACAGAATATATGTATTGGAAATACACTGTATATCAAGTAGAGTTTGTGCTCATCAAAATGTTTAAAATTTACCCAGGACTATTGGATAACATGGTTAGGATACAGGCCAAGATCATGATGAATGAACATGGTATTCACTTGTACTTTTTTAATTACTGACACTTTTTATTGTACATAATATTTTAACTTTGATAAGATATTTATTGAATTGGTATGCAGTTTAATTCTGTTTTTACATGTATCGGTTTAAATAAATGATGTTAATTAAAAGGATGTTGTTATTTGTATCATTTGTGAAGTTTGAATTTGTAATTGCCTACAAAAAGTTAATAATGGTAATTGTCTGTTCTATCATTTTACTGATTTTAGTTTGACCATAATAATTGTTGAAAAAGTGAGTCTTTGCCTCCCATAAAGCATAATTATACAATTATGTCCATGTCAGAATTAAAAAATAATAATTAATGCCCCAAAGAAAGCCAAATAGTTTCTATTCTTTTACTCAACCAGTTTTTATTGGCAGTCAACAAACTTTCTAAAATATTAATTAGCATAAAATTGAGGTTAAGTTTAATAATCAGCCAAAACTCACCAGGATCTTGAGAGTTATGGCCCTTGAATTTCTCAAAATAAGGATCCTTGATGATTCCGCTCTCTAAATAAACCAGTTTTAGTCACCAAACTTTCTGAAAGTGTTAACAGTCATTTAATATGGTGTGTCCTGTGGTACTCACTTCTTCCTACATCAAAGTTAAGGTCACACTTAAAAAGGTCAGAGGTCAAATTTGGCCATAAAACTGCTTGAAAAATTCCTGTCATACCCATATTTTTGACAAATATTGATTTTAAAATAACTTGGAACAAATGCAAACCATCATGAGACGATGTGTCACATGTCTCCTTATCTCAAAGGTCAAGGTCACACTTAAAGAGTCCAATGGTCAAATTTGGCCATTAAACACCTTGTCAGGACTGTATCTCATTTATTCATTTTGCAATTTTAAAATAACTTTCTGCAAAATGATCGCCATGTGAAGATCTGAGTGTAGCTTGGATCATCCATATCAAAAGTTCAAGGTCAAACATCGAATTTGGCCATAAATAGCTTGTTTTTGACATAAGTGGAATTTTATGTCAAAAGTAGAATGTGTTGGCATCTGTTCCCTATGGACACATGACTTTTAAGTAAAAGATTTTTTTAACTTAAAGAAACTTAAAAGTTTTTGTTTGAAACTTGTATTACAATTTAATTCAGTTCATATGTAATTTTTTTTAAACAGAATATGTCTATGAATTATTTGTGGGAAAATGTTGATGCCTTTAATTGTAGCAGTATCGTTGGTATTAATATTACCAATTTTGAAATGTACGATACCAATCCATCTTTGTCTGCATTCATTGATAACAGCAATCTCCACGCAGAGTTGTTGTTCCATGCTCTCACATACAACCTCTGCCATCACAAGAAAATCCTACCAGATTCGGTAGGATGTTATTTTATTTTTTTAAAGTATTATATTATGAAAAGGAGTATCATTTTATTTTATATTTTGAAAAAAGTGTATAAGTTTAGGTTCATAATAAAAAAATAAATTACTTGAATTAAAAAAGTAAAAATTACTGTTTACAAATTTAAAAATAACCGTTGATACTGTAAGACGCCCACGTGGTTCGACTATTATGACTTAATTGGTAATAACGGCAGGGAGTTTAGATCATTATATATATATGGGTCTTATTTTCCGGTTAAACATAAAACTCTTGTTTTAACAAAGGAAACAATTCTCCGGCACATTCTTTTTCGGCATTGTTTTCTATGACGTTGATACTGTAAGACGCGATTATTGTATCACGTGGCTCAGCTATCATCACGTGGTTGTGTATGATGGCAGGGATTTGATCCAGCTATGCTGGTTCCAGTCAAATCTCTGCGCGGAGGTTGTGATAACAGTTCTTCAAAATACATAGAATGCATATTCAAAGAAATAACACACTCTTTAGGCTGGTTTTTAATTGAGCAAATATGAGTAATTCACAACCATTTAGATCCATACTTATGTACTCTAAGAAAAGCAACTGTATTTCGTTCTGAATTTGTGTGTGATCAATACGCTAAAAAAGTACACACAATTTTATTGGACAATAAGCTACTTAATGAACTACCTGCTTGTGTCTCGTGCACATGTATTCATACATCAATTAAGTGCACACAAGTGACATATTTATTGGACTTTGAACTACTAAATGAACTGACTGCTTGTGTCCCCTGCAAATTTATTTAGAGCTTAATTCAAATGAACACATATTTATTGGACTATGAGCTACTTAATAAACTGATGCTATGGGGCTTCTTGATATTGAAGAATTCTCTTAATAAACTATAAATTACTAAGGGTTGGTCCCTTTCTTTTCAGTCACAGTCTTCGCAGCATGTCAACCACATTTCGTTGGTAACTTCATTTATTTAAATCAAAATAGGGGAGTACATTTTTAGAAGAATTCATGTTCATTGCACAGTTCAGACCTCAATCTTGTACACTTACAAGGATAATTATGCATATATTTGTTTTTATTAAATTAAGTATCTATTAGTAGGTTCAGGTGTATGTACTATGCCTATTTTATCTGCATTTACCATATACCTGAACTTCATAGCTTTAACTTACAATGGTGTAATGGCTCAGACCTTTTAGTTTTCAAGGCTTTCAAAGAAATTCTAGGAATAGTACAGGGAAATAAAAAAAAATGATTTGCTAGACAACATTTCCAAATGCAAGTTTTTTACATGGATGTGTTTAAGTTTACGTAATCGATTTTGGCTGTTGCTTTTAAAATAAAGAAAGTTTTGTGTCATTCTTTATGTAGAAATTACTAAAATAACATTCCATTCATATCAATTTTCATAGGCCTAAAGCACAAAATGTTCTACTAAAATAAAACAAGCTCTTTAGTTCAGTCTGTTAAGAGCGTTATTCATAAGATAATTAACCCTTTGAGCGCTGGAACCGGATTTTGAAGGCCTTTGCAAACAGTTTGGATCCAGATTAGACGCCACAGAATGTGGCATCTCATCAGGATCCAAACTGTTTGCTATTCTGATAGTATTCTTTGAAAAAAAATCGAAGAAAATGCTAATTTTAGAAATTCAGCAGATGACATTTTAGCAGACGACAAATTTCCCAGCATGCAAAGGGTTAATTGTTTGAAATAAAAAAGGTAGACTTCTGATAAGCTTGCAAAATTGGACAAACACTATATATATAGACCAATATTGGTTTTAGTACTGTTACATGTAGGTCAAGCTATATATTGAATGACGGTTAAGCTTTATATTGACCAATATTTGTATGAGTAATGGTAGGTCAGCATCTAGCACAACATTGATACTTGGTTTGACTGTAAACAAATTCTTTGTGTTGTTCAATAGTACAGAGGTTATTAACAGTGACATTCATAAATTCTGTTTAAATCCTACAATTATCACAGGGATTTTGCAAGTCACTATTATAAATTTTAACCTCTACAAAGATTGTGATGTAAAGAGAAGTGTTATCAGAGCATGCCAGTAACAGAAAGGAATTTGCAATATGTTAAAAGCTTTGTTAAAAGTTTTCTTTTAAGCTTATGAATGATTGTGAAATAGATCCATTGATCTTGTTAGATACCTCTAAAGATCAATATGTAATTGCAACTCTATTCTTCTATTGCACAAGAACGTTGTCATTCAACTAGGATAATGTGATTGTAGTTAGGCATTTTTCTGACCTTTTTGGGAAACCATTTCAAATAAGCAATTTATCATCTTAAAAAATTGGCTAATTAGAAAAAATATATGCAAATAAATCACAGACAATTTTTTGCTTTTACTTTCACTTTCAGAAATAACTAAAGTCTTACCTGTCATTGATTTTTCATTAACATGTTACCTTGGCTAAAGTTGACTTTGATCTGCATAAACACAATTAGACAGTTTAAGATTGAATGCAAGATCAACATTCTTTTCAGCCGACCCTCATTTGCATACACTTTCTCATTGCCTTACAGGCAAAGTAGACTGACTCACTCTCAGAATTTACCATGTAACTGTGTAATATACATGTACTGGCCTAGTTATGGAAGTTGACGAACATGATCTTATTGTTTCTGTAAATCACAGGAACCAGTAACTTTAAAATTGAGTCGCGTTCTGAGAAAACTGGGCATAATGCATGTGCGTTAAGTTTCGTCCCAGATTAGCCTGTGCAGTCCGCACAGGCTATTCAGGGACGACACTTTCGGCTTTTATGATTTTTTTTGTTTAAATGAAGTCTCTTCTTTTTGTCAAAAAATGTCGAGACTTTTTGTCGTGTATTTCAGGAGGAAGAATGAAGAAGCGCAAGCCTCCAGGGTTAGCCCCTCTGACAGTGGTTCCTGATCAGAGTCCTGCAGGGTAGGCACCTCTGGTCTCTGCTTGTAGCAGAATGGCGCTACATTGTCATTGTTGAAAATTTGAAATAAACATTTGCTTATTATAATGATCTTCCACTATATAGACTACTTTTCCCTTACTGTAACATGTTGATACATGATCAATCACATTACTGCTTGACAGCATCTTGTGTTAATTGTCCTCTTTAAAGTAGTCTTTATAGTCATAAGAATCAGAGACTACCGGTAGTGTATAAGAATCATCCAAGAGAATTCTGTGACTGACTGTCTGTAGGTTTGTATGTATGTATGTAACTTAATTTTCAAATTTGTCCCTTTGGTTTGTTCTTGTTTTGTTGAAATCTAAAGATCATTCAAGACCCATATTTGTTGTTTGCAGTCCACCTCGAGATCTTGATTCGAAGGCGACAATCAAGATTGGGGACAGGACGCTTGAAGTGGAGGCAAATGACTTGGAGTATATATGTACCTTGGGGCGTGGGGCGTACGGGGTGGTGGAGAAAGTCAGACATCGGACCACTGACACTATCATGGCAGTCAAAGTGAGTTGGATCGTACTAGAGGTCAAACATATGCTGCTTTTAATACTGTATTATAAACTACATCTTCATTACAAACACAAATGTAAACATGTCCTTTTTAAATGTATCTTTATTTATACAATTACTCATATATCATGCCTTTAATAAAAGTGATTATGGCGTAAGATGATTCCTAGCCTAATTTTCCTTATTACATTGCCATCCAAGTCCTGATTGGGTTTTAAGGTTTTATTCATAAAACTTCCCTCAACCTTATTTTCCTTAATACTAAAGTCAACTCTGCCATCCAAATATATCAAAGGTATCAAATAGTATTTATAAGTTTGTAGTCAAACAGATTGTTCTTGCAATTAAAGGCTTTTAAATCCCTAATAAAGCACATTTATATGCGGCAAGTATTATTGTTCAGCAGAAACAGATGTTTGTCCCCTCCCTCTTCTGCCTTGCAGTAAGATAACTATTATGTTTATAGCCTACGTAAACAAAAGAAACAAGATTTTAATATGTGTGATTGTTGAACAAACAAGTCCAGTCTAAACATTAAAAACATGTCTATCATATCTTAGTCCAAACATAACAAACATGTCAATAATATCTCAGTCCAAACATGAATAACTCGATGACACTTCAGTCCAAACATTGCCAACATGTAAATGATATCTCAGTCCAAACATTACACACATGTCAATGATATCTCAGTCCAAACATTACACACACGTCGATGATATCTCAGTCCAAACATTTCAAACATGTCAATGATCTAAGTCCAAACATTTCAAACATGTCAATCGTATCTCTTTGATTAGTTCTTCAAGTATTAGTTCATACAAAAGGAAAAATATGCATGTTGTGGGAAAACCAGGCTCAATAATCATGTGTTAACCCTTTGCATGCTGAGAAATTTGTCGTCTGCTAAAATGTTGTCTGCCGAATTTCTAAAATTAGCATTTTCTTCGATTTTTTATTGAAAGAATACTATCAGAATAGCAAACAGTTTGGATCCTGATGAGACGCCACGTTCTGTGGCGTCTCATCTGGATCCAAACTGTTTGCAAAGGCCTTCAAAATCCGGTTCCAGCGCTCAAAGGGTTAAGTGTTGTTCCAGATCAGTAGGTACAGTCTGCACAGGGTTAATGAGGCACTTTTCGCCTACAGTTGCTGTATGTTTAGGAGGGAATTCTTTTAGACAAAAAGGATTATTAAAGCGGGTAGTGTTGTCTGGGATATGGAACGACATTGAACACTGTCACATATGCATAAAGACCATTTTATTTGGCTGTATTTCAACTTCACTTATTGTGTATGTACAGCGTATCACAGCCACAGTGAACTCGTTGGAGCAGAAGCGGTTGTTGATGGATCTGGACATCTCCATGAGGAGTGGCTCCTGTCCATACTCAGTCACATTCTACGGAGCGCTCTTCAGAGAGGTATGTGTATCAGTCTTGGCAAACCAGTTGTATACTGGCAACAGGGATTGCATCAACATTTGAATATAAGAAGTATGAACATCCAGATCTCTTACATTTTGGAAGTTTTGACAGTAAGCTTCACAAATCCTGATCGTATTAGAAATGAAATGAAGTATAAATTTAATAATAATTTAAGGTCAGTACCGGTTCTTCTTCCATCAGTGTTTTTATGCAAATTCATTCAGAGAACTTTCTCCCAAACTTGCCGTAATGCAATCCCTGTTGTGTTATCAGAGTGCTGAGTGATAAAGCGTTGTATCTTTGATAGATCTGTTGAGCCAATACAGTAGTTTCACACTCAACTCTTGAAGTATGTTCCCAGGGATGGTTCTCTCAAGCAGATTGTCAAGCATTGTAATACAGTAGACTCTGCCAATACCGGACGGTCTCGGGACCGGCCTGATCGTCCGGTTTTTAGAGAGTTCCGGTTTACCGAGAGTCGGCATATTGCCGAAATATACATTGTATGTATTGTGTACAAAATCATATAAGAATACAACAAACCATATACAATGTACATTTACACGTATCATGTGATAAACTGTACTCATGAAATGTTTATGTTTAAAAGTATTCTTTGAAAAATGTGTTTTTATTTGATTAAAAGCAGAAAACATTCCATACCGACTTGTATTGATTAATCCCAAAGTGAGCGTGGTGCTTGATACATGTACGTACATGTACATGCGTACGTGACATTTGTCCTATAGACGAGTGAGTCGTGTTTGAGCTCGCTAATTAATTGAGTTTTATTTGTTACAAACGAATGTTGTGGACACACGATTTATTATTCACATTTCACAAACAAACCAACAAAAAAACATAGACGTTCTTTTTCTTCAAGATGTCGCCAACCCTTGACTCCCCGATCTTGAAGCGCTCGCCGAGTGTCTTCAGTGATTGTTTTGGTTGAAAAAATTGATTCCGTGATCAGCTTAATCTTCTCCTCTAACATAAGCTCTACGCGTCTGCGTTTAGCTGGAGGCTGCAACATTTTAGATTTGAAAGACTTGTATATTTTAAATTATTAATACTGAAGATGCGTTTGAAATTACGAAAAGGCAATGAATGAATTAGTAGACAGATGGATGGATATTTAACAGTCATATTTCTCACAGTCTTATCTGACAAACAAACAAACAACCATTTAAGCGTTAAAAACATGGCTTTAAAATCTTTTTAACTACCCGAGATCACAAGAAAGTGATCGTCGCATCGGCATGCATTAATTTTTTAATTAAATTGTTTATCATAAGCTTAATAAAACGATTGCGTCAATCACTTTTTGGTGTTACCGCACGTCTATAAAAGACATTCACAGTTTGTTTTACATTATTTGCTCGGACTTCAATAGGCGGTTACGACTTGACACTTTTATGGTATGTTTAATCCGATTATCGATAATTGCGCGAGCGGAATGTGTCACACCGCGCGCGCTGTGCTGACTAGGTACATGTGTATTGTCATAATTTTCACGCCTCGGGCGTCTTGAGAATTTGGACCGTCCGGTTTACTCAATGTATTTTAACGTTGAAAATGACGAAATTCAAGGAGATATCCGTCCGGTTTCCGGTTCAGAGAGAGTCCGGTTTATTCAACATTTTTTAACAAAGACATAGAAGGGGAAAATTCGGGACTGACATTACCGTCCGGAATCGGGAGAGTTCCGGTATTCAGAGAGTCCGGTATTGGCAGAGTCTACTGTATAAGACTTGTTCCAACATTTTTTAGTTTTTCGTGTAGCAGGAGTTTCCATTTACCAGGATTGTTTTTATCTAGGAATCTTTTAACTCAGCCCGCCATAATTGCGTTAAAAAACAATTAATGTCTGTAAGCTTTAAGCCTCATTTTTCATAAGGGTGAGTTAATGGTTTTCTTTTAATTTTGTCGGGCTTATCATCCTAAATTAATTTAAACATAGTTGCTGATAATCCATCTAATACTCCCTTTGTTGGATTTGGGAGAACTGAAAATGGATATATTAATTTTGGTAATGCAAAACTTTCAGTAAACTTTCCCATTAAAGTGAGTTTTTGATGTTTTCTATGTTTTAAGCAGGCTTCAAATTCGTTAATCTTCGGCATTAGGTTGTTTCAACATTAGCTTTGTGTTGATCGTAAAACTTCATTCCTAGCATTTTAGCCCAATCAGATGTCCAAATAAATTTACATTCAATACCATATTCAGATTTCGAGTTTTTAAGAGATCCAATTCTCATTACTGTAGATTTTGATGAGTTGAGGTTTAGTCCTGATATTTTGCTAAAGTTGTGAAGGGTTTCCACTAGTGCTTCAAATGACTTTGCTGAGCCATCATTGAAAAAAGATGCATCGTCCGCAAAAAAAGTTTGCTTAATTTCCTCGTCGTTAATTGTTATTCCTTTGATCATTGAATTGGCATTAATATAATTTGATAGTATTTCTATACATAAAATAAATAAGGAAGATGATAGTGGACAACCTTGCCGGACACCCTTTTCAATTTAAAAACTTCTATAAAGGTTACCAATGTTTATAATGATACTATTTATATCTTTTTAAAATACCTTTATCCACTGAATTAGCTGTTGTCCAAAATTGAGGTGTTCAAGACAATGTGTGATCAAAGAGTAATTTAATCTATCAAATGATTTTTCGAAGTCTGCAAAGAATAACAGTCCATGTTTATTGTTAATTTGAAGATATTCAATTACATCGAATATTAATCTAACATTTTCACCTATATATCGGTCATTCATGAAACCAGTTTGGTCATAACTTATTATTTGATTCAAGACTTGTTTCATGCGGTTAGCTATATACTAAGTTGCTATTTTGTAATCGATATTTAATAAACTAATTGGTCGCCAATTTGCTATGTAATCCAAGTTTTTATCAGGTTTTGGAATAAGTGTTGTGATACCCTGTTTTTGAAGAGCAATTAATTCGCCATTGTCAAAAGAATAATTTATTGATCTGGTAAAGTATTCTTTTAATGTGGGCAAAAATATTTTTATAAAATTCAACAGTAAGTCCGTCAGAGCCAGGATTTTATTATTCGCCATTCCTAAAAATGCACATCCACGTTCATAATCCGTAAGTTTTCTTTCACATTTTGATTTGTTTTCTTCCCTTAGTTTATTAATAGGAACTGAGTAGAAATACGAAGCATTTTCTTCAATGAGATTTTGTTTATAAAGGAATTCATTATACTATGAGTTTGCTTCTGCTTCTACTATAATGTCTTTATCTTTTAATCTGTGTAATCTACAATCAGTTTATGAATAGTTTTCTTTTCGGCTTTCCTTTTTTCTAGGTTGGCAAAGTATGCTGAATTCTTGACATTTCATTCGACTTGAATAGCTTTTGATCTTAGAATATATCCATTAATCTTTTTGTCATATATTTGTTCTAGTTCTTGTTGTTTAGTTTATATTTGCTGTGTTATATTTTCTGTTAAGTTAGTAGGATTACATTTTATTAGATTTTGTTCTAGTGTTTTAATTTCTGCAATTAAGATTTCTTCTTCCTTTCCCGATTGTTTATTCTTTATTGAAAAGTATTTTATTGTTTCATTACGGACTGTACTTTTAATTAGTTCCCACGTTGTGTTTGGATTACATTCTTTATTTAAATGTGTTATGTCTTTGATACTTTGTTTAATTTTGTTTTGGTTTTCGATATCTAGTAAAATAGAATTGTTAATTTTTAAGTATCCACTTCCTTTTCCTAAAAAGTAAATTATTTATATTTAATTGTTCACGATAGTGATCCGTTTTATATCCAGGTTTTATGTTACAATTTGATATAAGGTTACATAAGTTAACTTATCAGGAAATCAGGAAAAAGATATCAGGAAAAAGTCTGCAGAATATATGTAATTTACAGTTAGAATGTCATATGAATTGGGTTTTGTCTTGATGTGTTATTCTCCAAATGTCACTGAGTTCATTGGTGGCCATTAAGCCATTAAGTAGTTTTCTGCCTTTTGTATGGGTATTAAAATTACCGTTTTTCTTATCAAGTCCCCTTAAGACGGTATTAAAATCACCACCTTTAATTACATTTGTATCAGCATTTGACAATTAATAGTTGTTTACTTTTTGGAAAACATATGTGTCATCTGCATTTTGTATGGGTATTAAAATTAATTACCGTTTTTCTTATGAAGTCCCGTTAAGACGGTATTAATATCACCAACTATAATTACATTTGTATCAGCATTTGACAATTAATAGTTGTTTACTTTTTGGAAAACATATGTGTCATCTTTATTTGACCCGTAAATGTTAATAAGTGTGATGTTAATATCTTGAATTTTAATGTCTACAGCTGTTAACCTTCCATTAATTATTTCAGTGAAGTTAGATTCCAGGTCACTGTTGGGATGTAAGAAATATCCCTACACCTTCGCTATTTGACTTACATCCACTATAAACAAATCGACTGGTCGATTTGTTTATAGTGGATGTAAGTCAAATAACGAAGGTGAAGGGATATTAACATCACACTTATTAACATTTACGGGTCAAATAAAGATGATATCTTTTTCCTGATTTCCGCCTTTAAGAAATTTTTCGTTTAAATGATGTTTCTTCTTAGCGAAAATCCAGTTTAGGCGGAAAGTGTCGTCCCGGATTAGCCTGTGCGGACTGCACAGGCTAATCTGGGATGACAATTTACGCACAAGCATTATGCCCAGTTTTCTCAGAACACGACACATATATACATTAACAAACAGGTTAAACGTAAAGTAACATATACATGTAAAGGACAACAACAACGCTATGTAAAATATTGCTACGTCTTTTGTTGAATTACCAGGTTAATTAATGTATTTCAAGAAACATTCTTTCGAAACTATTCACGTACAAATGCACAAAACTATCGATGATGTCATGCTCAGCGTGAATACTTTATTATAAATGAGTCAATTAACATAAACTATTCACGTGCACATGCACAAAAACTATCTGTTTCTTTATAAATTAAACATAATAAGATTATATGTTTAGATTAAGACACACGTTAAACGTTGAGTAACATATACAGCATAAAGGACAATGACAACGCTGTGTACTGTATTTCTACGTCTCGTGTTGTATTGCATGGTTAATTAATGTACTTCAATCGACATTCTTTCGAAACTATTCACGTACACATGCACAAAACTATCGATGATGTCTTGCTCAGCGTGCAAACTTTTATAATAAATAAGTCAATTAAAATAAACTATGCACGTGCACATGCACAAAACTATCGATGATGTCCTGCTCAGTGTGCATAATTTTATAAAACGGTCGAGTCAATAAGCCTTTATTGGCGTATCTTTTCATAACAGTTTTTAAATACGGACAGTAAGTGCATATTACGAACATCATGCTTATGTCTGATTTTTTTCATAAAACAAAAGGAGATTAATAACTGTATATAGAACATTTAAAAACAACTTACTGAGTGGTTAATGGTAACAATAAAATAATTTAAATGTATGTCTTTATTAACAAAATTATACATAAGACTTAATAAGCAAAGTTTTTGTATATCACGTTTATAACTAATGTTTGTCAATGTGCGTTATGGTTGTATAAATTACTCATGCCGTGCCTTTGAATGTACTCGATTTTATCAAATTATATATGTTGATCANATGTTGTTGATTCTAGTGTATTGCTCAAGTTCATTCAGTGCTTCTCTGTTAATATACTTTTCTTTACTCAACGCTTCACGGTTTACCACCTTCTCTGTGTTCAGCTCAGTTTGAAGTGTATCTATTTGTTTCTTCAGGTTCTCATTCTCGGTTTCTATATCGAATAGTTTTACTTCTAATAATTCAATTTTATGAAGAAGGCTGTTTTTCATTTTTTTCCACAACCTTTTCGATCTATTGTTCTAGGCAGCTGTCATTTTCATCATAACATTTCACAGTTTTTCATTTATCTCCCTTAGCTGTTTGGATATATTTTGAATACTGATGTTATCCTTATTTTCATTGCTTTCTGTGTCTTGTTTTTTTTTTGTTGTTCATGTTTGGGTTTTTTCTTTGACTGTTTCTTGGTTTCTTGTTTTGGTGAATTAATGCTAATGTCTTGTTCACTTACACTGCTTATATATTTACGTTTATTGACGATTTCTTTACAATTGTTTTCAAACTCACTTTCAGATACTTCTGAAACATCTAATAGCTCTGAAGTTCTTTGTTTAGTATTGTCCTCTTTTTGTGAAGATTGTGATGCCATATTTTTTATGAACAGTATACTTTTGAAAAAAAAAATAGGTTTTTGTCTTTTCTTCTAGAGCAAGATTTGTATTTTTCATACCTTATGTGTTTATGTCCAATATTACATTTTAAACTACAGCACAGATCATTTTCTATTACAAATTCCCAACACAGAAGCTAAAAAACTGTTAAAACATTGTTTTTTTTTCTCCAGTTCAAAACACAACATGCCCATTCAAGGGAGATAACACCAACATGCTTATAAACAACATGATGATTTATTTAGAACAAAATTAGCTGTTGGTGTTAATTTTTCGTGATTAAAGTAATCTATGTAAGAAATGTGTTTATAAAACAGACCCTACTTTTCATGTAAATAGCTGTATGAAGAATGCAGAATGGTTTGATCACGAGAGCCATGATGCACACAAATTGTACCACGACGCTTTACGTATTTTTAACTCTAGTAAAACAGTTATAAACAGAGAACTTGTATGTACACGTTAAAAGTTTTAATTTATAAGGACTTAGTCCTCAAGAAAAAGGTCTGTAGTTATTGAAAAAAAATGCTTGAAAATTTCAAAGAAAACACCAACCAAGAGACTTTTGGCGATTTTTTCAAATAAAAAAAAAAATGCTATAAAAAAATATCTTTTAAAGAATTAACAACTTTTTTAAAAATGTAATAACGACGCTGACGATTTTTGTTTAAATAACGATTTTAATCTAGAAAATTCTGCATTCCCAGAACTTGACGTACCTATATCTGTTGAGGAAGTTCGCCATGTAATTAAACATTTGAAACGAAATAAATCATCGGGTAGTGATTGTATGTTGAATGAATATTTTCTCGAATGTAGTGATATTATGTCTGCACAGGTGTGCGATGTGTTTAACGGTATTTTGTATCGGGCTTCTTCCCCGATAAATGGACAGATGGGGTAATAATCCCTTTGCATAAAAAGGACTTTGGTAAGCTGCTTTTAAAAATTATTTACCACGATTTTATACAAACGTATTGAAACGTTTTGCAGTGAAAACACTATTATTTCGGATGCGCAGTTCGGATTTAGGAAAGGTTATTTAACTGTTTATGCTATTTATATATTGATGTCGATTGTAAAAAAATATTTAAATGAAAATAAACGCCTGTATGTTATATAAGTCGATGTGTTAAAATGTTTTGATAGTATATACCGTAATGCATTATTGTTGAAAATGTTAAAGTCTGGTATACAAGGTAAATTGCTGAGAATAGTGAAGGATATGTATGCGAATGTTAAGTCACGTGTTAAATCATGTTCATCTTATTTAGATTGTTTTAGTTACGCGGTTGGACTGCGGCAAGGGGAGGTAATGTCGCCGATTTTGTTTTCTTTATTTGTTGAAGACCTTGAACTTTACCTATAAGATAACACTAACTCTGGTTTGAGTATAGATGATATTATGTGGATTTTACTATTATTTGCTGATGACATGGCTATTTAAGGCAATATTATATATTCATTCTGTAATTCTTGGGGGCTAAATGTTAACACTGCAAAAACAAAAAATGGTGTTTCGGAAGAGAGGAGAATGAACAGAAAATGAACAATGGGCATACAATGGTAGTGATATTGAAGTCGTTGATAACTTTAACTTTTTAGGCACAGTGTTGAATTATACTGGAAGTTTTTAATTAAACCAAGAACATTTGGTTGGTAAAGCCCTTAAATCCATGAATACATTATTGATAACATGTCATGAATTTGACATAAAACCAAAAATATTTTATCAGTTGTTTGACTTCTTGTAGGTTCTATTTAAAGTTATTCTATAGAAGTATAGGGCTTTACAAAGTCAGACGATATTGAACGCATACATTTGAAATTTTGCAAACGATTGCTTCAGGTTAAAAAACATACATGTAATGTTGCTGTTTATGGAGAATTAGGTAGATATCATTGGTATATAAACAGGTTTGTTAGAATTGTAAAATATTGGTTTAAAATTCTTAACAATGAAAATATTATTATGCAAATTGTTTACAAAGACGCTTTAAACTATTGTAATAAAGGTTATACAAATTGGGTCACGAATCTGAAGAACATGTTGAATCATTATGGATTTGGTTATGTATTTGAAAATCCAAGCGTTGTGCTAGTAAATAGTTGTGTTAGAGAATTCAAATGTAGACTTGTTGACAATGTTAAACAATAACAGTAAGGTAAAATGAATAAAAGTCCCGTATTATGTAAGATTAAGAGTCTCTGCACACTCGTTGCGGATCCAAACTGGCATATATTCTCAGAACAACATACCAAGAAATGAACGTTATTGTTTATGTTGTAATGATGCTGATTTAAAAAACGAATATCATTTTATATGTATATGCCGCTGTTACACTTATTTAAGAATAAACGATATTAGCCGTATATTTTATATTAACCCATCTGTGTATACATTCCACAAGTTATTAGTTTCAAATGATAGATTAGTAATTTAAAATGTATGTAAATATATCAAAGAAGCTTTAGTTGTAAGAAAAACGATCCTAAATAATACTGTTTAATAGCTTACATTAACCCTCTTTAGAACTTATGTGTTCTTTTCATAGATTGTGTTTATTTGTTTTGGCGTTGTCCGTCCGTCCGTCCGTGTGTCCGGAGCCATATCTTGGAAGTCCTTTGGCGGATTTCATTGAAACTTGGTATGAGTATATGGATAAGACGATGATGCACGCCAAATGGCATTGTACACCATCTGTTAATAACGGAGTTATGGCCCTTTGTATCTTGAAAAAATGCTTTTTACTATAGGCACTTTTGTGTCCGGAGCCATATCTTGGAAGTGCTTTGGCGGATTTCATTGAAACTTGGTATGAGTATATATATGGATAAGACGATGATGCACGCCAAATGGCATTGTACACCATCTGTTAATAACGGAGTTATGGCCCTTTGTATATTGAAAACATGCTTTTTACTATAGGCACTTTTGTGTCCGGAGCCATATCTTGGAATTGCTTTGGCGGATTTCATTGAAACTTGGTATGAGTATATATATATGGATAAGAGGATGATGCACACCAAATGGCATTGCACACCATCTGTTAATAATGGATTTATGGCCCTTTGTATCGTAGTTTGTTCATCCGTCCGATTTGCACCAATCCTTAAACAAAATATATGTTGCGGGGGATATTAATTCTACGAATTTGCTTGTTTGTAATTATATTTGTAATTGATTATTTATGTATTATAATGTTATGTTGTTATGCGTATTCACGTGACATAAAATAATGAGTATATTTGAGTATTAAGACGATGTACTGTTGTATAAGTCTTAATAAGCTATCTGTCTGTCTGTCTATCTGCAATGATCAAACTATATCCGACATCAATCCTCGTACAGAGTGTGGTGAACGTCGTCAAAGTTTTGCGTGTTATCACACTAGAGACCACATTTATTATTAAATCGCGATGAAACTTGATAAGAATAAGTATCTTGACCATATCTAGGTAAGGTTTGAATCTTGGTCTCGTGTGTCTGAAACCATTCAATGGGGCAAAATATATTGAGAACAATTTTTGGACTCTTTGTAAGTTCAAAAAGGTTGAAACTAAGCCCTCTTTTTAAATTAATATATAAACACGCTCATTTTCGAACTTTCATAATAGCCCCGTCACACCGGACTGGCGTCCTTACGGCGACCTACAACTGTGTTTCTGGACATTTCTGATCGTCGTAGTAAGGACGCCAATGACTTTTTCGGTAAGAATGCTGTTTTTCGCCTTCCCGTCACACCAGCGTCCTGGTTTATGGCGTTCTACGCGTCCTCACCTAAAACATCCCTCTCGACTTTACCGCGTTCTTAAGGCGATCAAAGCCGACCATACGGCGTCCTTGGCGTTCTTACTGCGTTCTTATTGCGAACATGGCGTCCCCGCAGCGGCGACCACACGGCGACATACCTTGAAGTCAATGATCATTGTCTGTGGGTTTGAACGGCGACCACACGACGTCCATGGCGACCTTACAGCGACCCTTCCACGTCCCTACTACGACTATTGCGTCTCTACGGCGTCCCTACGACGTCCTTAACAGAACGCCGTAAGAACGCCGGACTTCGGCGACCACTTTGAACATGTTCAAAGTGGTCGCCTTGGGCTCGCGACCTGAGCAATTTTCGGCGTTCTCACTGCGTCCTCTTGCGTCCTTACTACGTCCCTCCGGCGTTTATGGCGTTCTCACTGCGAGTAAGGACGCCAGTCCGGTGTGACGGGGGTATAAAAGCTTCATCAGGTTTTAGAAAGTTGGAATTTTAATCGACATGTTCGTGTATGTATTTCTTTTTAACCACAAAAAAGCTAAAACCAAAGTGGTTCTGTTTTTTCTTTGAAAACTACCTTTACATGTTCTTTTTGGTAGACAATCTTAATTCATCCCTTTTCTGACAAATTGTGTTAAATGTTTTGCATTTTCATGTTAGCAAAACAAGCTACAATTATTGATCTTATTAGCCAATCGAACTAACAGATTGCTGGTGGACTACTGTAAAGTCAAACATCTAAACAATAATATTTATACATAAACAAAAAATCTTATTTTCGTATTTCTGGAACACATTTACTTTGGTTGATAATACGATACAAACACTAGTTGGGAAGCTTATAACGACTCGCAAAAAGCAATCCTAAAAATGGTCATGACACAAATGGGACCCTGTGAAAATAGAGATAAACGAATCAATACGATACCGGTTTTAGTTTTTGTCCGGGGCATATTTCGAAAAATATAAACTTGGAATTAAATAGTCTAAGGATATGAAACCAAACTGGGTATGACTTATAAAACAGCCGAATGGGTATGAGGGGTTGTTTTTAAGCCAAGATAATTAAATGTGTTCACCGTCAACACTACGGGGTGTATCTACCATGTACTACATTCGTTTTTATGTTCGCGATACATGCCCACAAGATGAGAGGAGATTATCTTGCATACCAACTCTCTCATGACCTGTTGCTTTTTCTAGAAAAGACCATAAAAGACGATTTCGCTGCATTCTATATCAAACCGTACTGTCCTGGTCGGTTCATGCATATATGCAATGCAGGCTTTGTTGTAAACCCATTTATGCCTAGCGTCTAGAACAAAGGCCTTGGCAAACAGCGTAGACCAAGATGAGACTCCGCATGATGCGGCGTCTCATCAGGGTCTGCGCTGTTTGCTTAAAGGAGTTTATGTTAGAAATATTTTAAATATAAAAATAAATTTACTAGACATCCCTACTTTGGAAATAAATTGATCCAATTAAGAAGGATGGGAGAATCCACTAGGCATAAATGGTTTAAAGTATCTGCAAGAGGACGCGGCGTGGGATCCTTCATGGTTGAGCTCTTAAAGTAAGCAAGGGACCTGAGTTACAAAGCGGACTTCTTCAACCTAGTCTGCGTAACAAACGAATCATCGGTACGACTATTTGAACACATTTGGATTTCAATAAATAGGTTGAGTGCCCAATGTCGGTAACTTGAAAGGAAAATAATACACAGACGCTTTGCAGTTGTATTATGACTAAACCGCACAATCATCTGAATATGGGTTAACAATACATTAATGTAATACACGTTTACAATACATTAATGTAACAAAGGTTTACAATACATTAATGTAATAAACGTTTACAATTCATTAATGTAATGAACGTTTACAATACATTAACGTAATGAACGTTTACAATACATTAACGTAATAAATGTTTACAATACATTAATGTAATAATGGTTTACAATACATTATATAATGAACGTTTAGAATACATTAATGTAATGAACGTTTACAATACATTAATGTAATAAACGTTTGCAATACATTAATGTAATAAAGGTTTACAATACAATTATGTTATAAAGGTTTACAATACATTAATGTAATACACGTTCACAATACATTCATGTTATGAACGTTTACAAAACATTAATGTAATAAACGTTTACAATACATTAATGTAATACACGTTTACAATACATTAATGTAATAAAAGTTTACAATACATTAATGTCAATTTTAGCAGAGATTGGCATGCTACTCTCATTGTACATGTATCTACATTATTTTGTAAAAAAAATTTTAAATAAATTATACTACGTAGTTAAAGACATTTTTCAAACATAAAATGTACGTACAAGAAATAACAACAATAATTGCGTACCTCTAATTCAAAGTGAAAAAGTGCTAATATGAAAACTGGTATACATACGAAATCACTGTTCCGCCAGTTAAATTATCAAACTATGTAAAAGGCGGCGACGCATCATTTTAGCTTGAAAATTAAGTTTTATTTTTTTGTAACGATGATTTAAAAATCCGATGCAGTATGAAGTTAAAACGTTGAATTGTCGCGGTGTTATTAAGGGTGATATTTAGGGTGGAATTTTGGTGGAATCAGAGGTTCCGTTATTCAATACCATTCATGAAAGTTGTGTATACATGTATATCATGTGCGTGTATATATCTACACAATTTATTAAGAATATATTAAAACGGTAAACTAAGCTGCATAAAAGCGTTGCGAACCTTTGTTATGCACCATGTAGCATAATACATGGACTGTTTTGAATATTTATGATTCATTTGTTTCTTTGTATGAAACTGTGAAAACCTGTAAGTATAAATACTATGTACAAACTGGAAATTCAACACTTTGATATCAATGTATAGATATTAATATCGATTAGATACTTGACGATCGATACATTAAAATATCTTTCATTTGACAAGCATAATTATAAAAGGTTGTTTAAATTCACCTCGTCACGCAATATAATACATAGTTCTTTGAAAACATATTTCTATTGTTCGAGATTGAAAAAAAAAGTTAACAAATTAAATAGAGTAAAATACTAATAATAAAATAATAAAACCTGTGAGACATTCGTTGACTAGGAACAGTTACTACTAAATATGGCAATAATTCCACGGTGGCGGGATGTGTATGAATACAAAACATACCAATACCATTATCTATATGATTGGTACGTTGTTTTTATATCCGACCAGTAAACAAAACGATACGGTGTCAAAATAAAGTGGAAGACGTTTCATTGCAAAATCTGACAAAAGACGTATTGACTATTCAAAAGTTTGAAAACACTGTTGACTGTGTTTCCACACTAGCGTCCAAGACGCATTACAGACGAGTTGACTTGCTGCTGTGTTCGTCTCCTTCACTTCCGTGATTACAGACGGATCGACTCGTAGGTGTGTTCGTCGCCTTGGAATGTTGGGTTCTCCACTCCAGATACAACGCCGTTTTCCAAACTATATCTTAGTTTTCCGGTGGACCCTGAATATAAACAAACAACAGATACTGGATGGGGACAAATCAATGTATTGTAATGTTGTTCCATAGTTTACCGAAACTATTTTCCAATTAAGCTAGCAGTCAAAAGACGATCAAATTCAGGTAGTTCAATGCTTCAAACCATTTTTGTCTGTCAAAAAGGTATTGTTAACATGTTAATAAAAACATTTCAATACATATTATTTCCGAGCTTGTGCTAAGTGATTGATGAATAAGTAATGCCGCAGATGCTCATCGTTGCACAAACGTGAACGAAGTCGTTTACGCGGTGCTTATCAAATGAATCTATTGCAGCCGACAAAAGGCAATCTAGCCTAACGTATTAAATGTCAAAATAAAAACGATTAATTATGTATAAGACGCCGACATACTATATAAATTGAATGAAATTATTGTAAGTAGCCTGTCTAAGTGTGTCAGTCCGCCCCTCAGCCTTAACATTCTTTTCACGAATGTTTTCTACTTGTCTTCTATTAGTAATAAATCGAATTCAGTGAGCTGTAACATCCAGAAGCCAAATACATACATGACGTCCAAGCTGCTTATGTTCGAAACATACGTATACCTAAGGAAACGACCAATATTAACATACAAAGGGGTAGCTGTAGAAAAAACCAGTATCGAGGGACCAGAAGACAGTTATCTGTTAATGCTTCAGCTGACCAATCATAGGATTGGCTTTTTCCCCTTCTTCAGCAAAAGGAAAAATGGGCCTAATTAAAGCCCAAAATGGGCCTAATTAAAGCCCAAAATGGGCCTAATTAAAGCCCAAAATGGGCCTAATTAAAGCCCGTTCCATCGAAAAAGGTCTCTTCCCTTCAAATAAGTTCCGTAAAATAATGCTCATTTTCCCAAACATTTCTCAATTGTTTTGATAATTTTACCCCGAAAATGGAATGCGCTTTTCCCATATCAAGGAAATTGCCTAATGGGTACACTACCGTGTATTGGTAAAAAGCACGTGATTGCATAATTCAACCGTGAACCGTTGGGAAAGCAACCGACATGCATGCCGTTACATTTCTGATTACTGGTTAAAGAACGCCTTTTGCGTTTTAGCAAATATTGCTATAATGCGCTGCACGTCTTCACATTTTCGTCTGTCTTATGTAAGTGCATGCGTATCAGTGTATGCATGAGTTTCGTTGCATACACAGGCATTCACGTATTACCAATTAGGCAGAGTAGGCAACTGCCCATGGGCTCCGCGACTTTAAGGGACCCCATGAGACCGTGACGAAATAAAAAATATTACTTGTTTCTCATCCTAATAGAATTACTTGACAAAACCAATGTTATGTTCCGATAAAAGGCTTGTCACTGTCTTACCAAGTGACACACTTTTATTCTTTGCAAAACCTAGAAAAGGACAATGTCAAATTTTATGTATTGACAGCATTGGCACTGTTAGGATTATTTAAACGGGGGAAATCGACTGGGCACCGTCGTTCTAATAGGTTCGAGGCCGACTAGGGGCCTGGGCCCCGAGCGTTTCACTGCCTATGGGTCACCAGGGTGCTTAATCCGGCACTTAACACAGGTTTATTCGCAAATATGCTTCAAGGTGAAAACGGTTCATCACATTGCTACCTGTAAGGCGAATACTGTCCGTCTCGCTGCCCGACAGTGAGAGGTTGTCCGGCTCGTTGAGGGTGCTTCTAGAAGCCAGGTGCGCGCTGTCCATACGCTTCAATGTGACGGCTAGGTCCTCTGACGTCACTGAGGGCCACGTGCTGTTTCCTTGAAGCCAGCTCTCAACCTCTTCGTATCTGTTCAAATATGAATTAATAGTGAAAAGTTGAAAACATATCAAATAAGAGGGCTTTTTATGCCCTAGGTCGCTCATCTGAGACATGCAGGAAAAACTGTAATGTGCAGATTTTGGTGATGTTTGTGTAGTAACTGTAGTTTTAAGCTCAGTTTTATATTCTCTATGACGCAAATTAGATATTGTGTCAGGCAAATTAACGTTTTCCTATATACATATTTAAATAACATTCAACCTCTATGATGAGGCTCATTTTGTCTCCATGCAATGATTTGATCATTCTTAGTCGAGGACCACCAAACGATGCCAACCTAATGTAAGTACTTTTTATGTAGTGCGTCCGTGGAAAAAGCACTTATTTCAGTAACTATCCCAATATCGCTTTCTTGGCTCAGGAAATAACTTAATAGACGACATAGTCCCCATATGGCCATCTATCCACAAACCAAGTTTCATCGAATAAGCTTTTTACTTTTTAAGTGGTTGAAGGTCCATGTTTAAATTTTCAATTATTTTTGTAACCATAGCAACAGTTTACGATATTTTGCATTTAGATACAAAATATATGTACTATTTACCCACCGTGGGCGTGCCCCGGGTAGAATTCGGTCCAGCTTATCTTGTAACGTAACAGTCATAAAATGGCTGTCCAGGACGAACGTCTGCAAACAATAAACACTTTGAGACTCGCTCTGAGAAAAGGGGGTTTAATGCATGTGCGTAAAGTGTCGTACCAGATTAGCCTGTGCAGTACGCACAGGCTAATCAGGAAGGACACTTTCCGCATTAACTGGATTTTCATCAAGAAGAGTCTTCCGTTAAACCAAAAATAAAATAAAAGCGGAAAGTGTCGTCCCTGATTAACCTTTGCGAACTGCACAGGTTAATCTGGGATGACACTTAACGCGAATGCATTAAACCCCCTTTTCACAGTGCGAAGCTCATTACAATTTGAAGCTTAAACAAGCCAGTTACTTGTCGGGGCATATCGCAAAACTGTAGATAACTGGCTGACAAAGCTTATATCCGTAACACGAGTTCATTGTTGTTAAAACGAAAAACGTAAGAGCACTTTTTTGAAAACATCATACTAAAGTGAAGCCGAAGTATTTATGTATACAATGTGCTTGTTAAACAGAATAATCATCATACCTCGAGTAGAAGGCAAAGAAGCAAGTTAATACAGCCAACTCCCAGGAATAGAAAACGATATGGAACATCGGGTGGCAATTGTAACTGAAACAAATACAATGACCGTTTTATAACCTATAAACAATTTTTTTTATATGTTATGCCAAACGGTTATATGTTAATAGTTTCATATGATTAAATTTCATAAGGAAACGAAGCATGTTTAAATGACAGGTATATGTCTTATGTGTCACCTTCGTTAAATAAATATATTATTTGTTAGAGGTATACCAGGTGGCCAGGTGAGCAAACCCTACAAATATACGTAAATGAGATCTTTTAAAATTTAACTGAAATCATCGAACAATTGATTCTAAAACACTATATGAACTGCTAATGGGGGTTTAATGCATGTGCGTAGAGTGTCGTCCCAGATTTGCCTGTGCAGTCCGCACATGCTAATCAGGGACGACACTTTCCGCATAATCTGGATTTTCTTCAAGAAGAGTCTTCCATTAAACGAAAAAAGACATACAAGCGTAAAGTGTCATCCCTGATTAGCCTTTGCGGACTTCGAAGGCTAATCTGAGACGACACTTTACGCACATGCATTAAACCCCCTTTTCTCAGAGCGCGACTCAGTAATATTGATAGAAAAAAGTAATGCACTGAATGTTGTAAGACAGTATTCCGTTTCGCGCGGTATTTTGAAAGACATACCTGAAAGAACTCCGCCACGTCATCCGTAGGATATATATTCAGCCACACGGTCACTCCAAACACGATGATTAAATTCACCAGGAAGGCATCTGGAGTACAAGCACGTTGGAAAGTATACGTTTAAAATAAGATTGCAAGCATATTAGACAATAACATTTAATTCATATCATAGCATTCAATATCATGCTATTCGTGTACATTTCTTACACTTTTATTACATATCAATCGTTTTCTGCCACTAATGAATTTGTATTTAACATTCAAGTATGAGAAACAAAGTCCGCTGTAAGCGTTTTCCGTTTCTGAATCATACACGTAGCGGTACTATTTTGTTTGCTTGAGAAATGTAGACGATGTTGGTTTCACAAACTTACAACGATATATGTTACTGCCATAAAAATGGCTAAGATCAACGGCATATAACTCAGCAAGGTGTCGACAACTAGGCATGAGTATGTACGGCGTATCAAAGCGCACAGGATCCTCAGTACCATCTGCTGTACTACAAACATTTTACTATGTTATACAAACCTGTATTATATGATAACAGTGGTACATTCACACTGAAGACCGGGAAGCGGACAGCTACAACGAGCTAGGCCTGGTATTGTAATGCGCATGGGGGTTAGAGGGTTAGGGTTAGGGGTCGGGTTAGGGTTTGGGTTTGCCTTAACCCAACCCTAACCCTTACCTGACCCCTAACCCTAACCTAACCCTAACACAGGGTTATCTCCCCCATACCAGGCCTGGCTCGTTGCAGTTGTCCGCTTCCCAGACCATATATATGCTCCTAACAGACAAACAGTCTTGTTGCGGTTGAGAAATCTTTGATAAATGAAGACGTATTGTATGCGTTTTACCATGAAATGGCTAATTTTAAGGGCACATTACTAGGGACATATGGATCACTGGGCATGAAAAAGGTGCCTTGCACATGTAAACTTGATTGCTTGATTGTAATGACATATTTCAAGTTTCAATTTCATAGTCTGAGAAATGTCGACTTCGTTCGTCGACCGACCGACAGCGTGGCTCCAAAATACGCACTGTTGAACTTCGTTTTCGGGAGGGGGGCTGTAATTAATAACTTGAATATGGCATACTACAAACACAAGTGAATAATTGTAACGGCCCTGTTGCAAATTAAATAGTGTCCCGGTATATGACGTTCTTATAGCACATCTGATTTCTGGTTGCAGACATGTTGCTTACAAAAATGAATTACCTTTATATTGCGCAGTATAAGCAAATATATGATTCCCTATGTACGTCAGGTTGCCAATAAACTGAATTCCCTGTGTTCGACTACCAAATACGATTCCTTATAAACGTATTGTTGCCAATTAAAATAAATTCACTATATTTGGCGTAATACTAGCACACCGATTTCCCAGAATCTAAGTTACTATAAGCACGCAGAAGAACATATATAAAGCGTGCAACAACAACGTCCGTGATTGGATAACACAGAGATATGCAGTAGACGTATATGACATGTGCCCGGCGACAGTAGAACCACGTGTTCCTCTATGAATGCGCCATGTGTACGTGTTACTCCTTAGATTTGTGACTTACAGTTAGTGAACATGGATTTCCGGTAGGGTTTTCCCTTTGAGAAGATGATTGCGAGGATGATGTACTGGTAGGTTGAGCTCACGTAGATGGCCATGTTCTCGTAGCTCACGTAGTTATATTCGTCCTCTGGGTCGGGCACGAAGGGCACAAACCTACAGAAGACAGCAAAGTCGTAGAAAGGCAATCGTCTATATTATAAGTAATCATAACTCTTCCGTATTCCACACCACCGCATATTAAATCCAAAGAAAAACCTCCATATCAGGTATTTCTGTATAAGGTTTCAGAACAAAAAAAAACAACACAATCTTAAGCGAGTTATTTAGCAGAATTATATTTATATCAATTTAAAGTAGACAATAACCACATCCAATATTATATGCAATTCAAAGCAAGGTCTCGACGTAGGTACTAATACTATATAGAATTATATTGCAGTTCCGCAATTTGTTATTGAGTCAAAAATGGAAACCATTTATCTTTTAATTACCGAGGCTCAACAATCCAATATGTATACCAAACTTAAGACTTAATAAACTTAATGATGTTTTAAAAACACTTTGGTTAAGTATCTCAGAAAAGTATAGAGTAATTAAGCACACACTCTAGTTTGATGGAGCATGATGCCCTCGGTCCGACAGCCCAACATACAATTAATGTGCCCAAATCATATACTTTAGAAGCATAAAAGGTGTTATAAATACAAAACACAATGCATAAATACTGTCATAGGATAAACAAAAGCAAATTACGCAGGATGCTTGATAAGATACATGCATACATTTAAATGAAACTTTAGCGAAACAACACGTTTTTTATATTACAAATTTGGCAGACCTTCAATTGGAATGAGCAGAAAGTAACACATATTAACGACCATATGTTGTTACCATGACGCCCGCTGAATGTAGAAGAGGAAGAAGACCTGGACGCCCAGTATGATGATCATATGTAGTATCAGCGACATCACCGGAGCCAGGCTGGTCAGCTTCACCAGCGGGGCCACTCTGTGCAGCTTACCGTAGGCGTGTGTGCGTCCGACTGTGCGCGATAAAAAAATCATTAGATCGTATACGTGAATGGCTGGTGAAATATTTTTTTTATTAAAACAATGTGTAATCGAAAGTGCAATTGTGGCTTATATACACACGCCAAGGAAGATTTTCGATAAAGATTGGAGAAAGTTTTAATTGAGTTTACTTATTTTAACTTTGAACGTGGTTCTTGAATGTCCTATGAACTTGGTTCTTGGAGCGCGACTCCATCTCAGTTGCTTGAAACTTCTGCCAAGTTATTTAACAATCCTAGCAATGCTTAAGACTATATTTTGACTTTTGACCTTGTAAGGACTTAATGCCTATGGACGTGGTTGTTACGTGCAACACTCCGTCTCATCATGCTCATCACTTCTGCTTAGTTATTAGAATGCTCATCCATGCTGGGCAAAGTTTAGTTGTGATAAACATAATTGTCTTCGTCCTACGTCCGGCGACAGTTATGAAACGAAAAGGTCTTTTCAATGGAGCAAGTGCTGGAGTGAATCACACCGGCATGATTTTAAGACTTATCTTACAGTGTAGAGCATTAAACTTGAACTATTTGAGGACAAAAAAGAATTTCCAGTTCATACGAGTTAAAATTTCTAATGAAACATACCAATTAAAGCGTTATTTCCACTTTTTCCAAAACCAAAAAAAGGATCAGAGTTATTTCGCCTAGATTGTCCGCCATCTTCAACAAAACGTGGGAATTTCCGGTTTGACCTTATTTGCATAAGTTTTTGGCAGCCAATCAGAAAATAGGCCATATCCATATATGGAAATCGTAGTATTTTTCAATAAAGCTAACATGTAAACATCGTAGTAGAATTACCTTATATGGCATAGCTCCTCCTACATTTCTTTTTCAAATCTCGCGAGATCACGCGGTAACTGTCATGGCCGAAATTTGACCGAGTTTTAATTGGGTAATCTAATTTTCGATAAAAGTATGTTTTATCTCGTTAACTGTTTATTTTTTCGTCTAGGAATGAATACAAATTGTTTTCTTGGGTGACCCTTACTCTTATTGCCGGAGAAAATGTTATTTTATAGATTTTGATTTTGCTCCATTGCTTGTATCCTCTCGACTTGTAACTCGAAACGTAGTGTTAACGGAGTCCAGAGTTACATTATTGCAACTAGGCAAAGTTATGCTCCGCACAAAGTGATGAAGACTGATTTCCTTAATTTAACATTTGACCTTAATTTGTGACCTTGACGTTGGATCAAGAAACCTGGCTCTTGCCTCATTATTATAATAACTGTCGCAAAGTAATTCGGAAAATTGAATCATGCCTGACAAAGATCTTATCCGCAAAAAATCTTATCCGCCCGCTGGTGTTCCCATACTAAACGAAAAACACTGCAGGATCGCAATTAATATTATTAAATAAATTGCTTACACGTGACACTGAGAGATGTCAACAGGATCAGGTCGATGTAGAGGAATTGGAAGTCTGCCATATTTTGGGCGAACTGCAACGGAAACGGAAAACATTCACAGTGACCCAAAGAGATGGGAATTGGGTGACACACATTGATACACATTGACTATAACATACGATTATTGGTTTACAGACACAGTTACCTCAACAGACGCTTATTGTTTTACAGTGACCATAACAGACGAAAATTTGTTTACAATTTGAGACCCATTTACCATTGCATACGATTATTGGTTCAAAGAAACAGTGACCATAACATATAAATATTGGTTTACAGACAAATTGAACTTAACAGACGAGAATTGGTTTACAGACCAGACCCATTTACCATAACAGACGAGAATTGGTTTACAGACCCATTTTCCATAACAGACGAGAATTGGTTTACAGACACATTTACAATAACAGACGAGAATTGGTTTACAGACACATTAACCATAACAGACGAGAATTGGTTTACAGACACATTTACCATAACAGACGAGAATTGGTTTACAGACACATTTACCATAACAGACGAGAATTTGTTTACAGACACATTTACCATAACAGACGAGAATTTGTTTACAGACACATTTACCATAACAGACGAGAATTGGTTTACAGACACATTTACCATAACAGACGAGAATTAATTTACAGACACATTTACCATAGCAGACGATTATTGGTTTACATACACATTGACCTAAACAGACGATTATTAGTTTACAGATACAATGACTTTAACAGACGAGAATTGGTTTACAGACTCATTTACCATAATAGACGATTATTGGTTTACAGACACAATGACTTTAACAGACGATTATTGGTTTACAGACACAATGACGTTAACAGACAATTATTGGTTTACAGACACAGTGACATTCACAGGCGATTATTAGTTTTCAGACACAATGACATTCACAAACGATTATTGGTCTACAGACACAATGACATAAACCGACGATTATTGGTTTACAGACACAATGACATAAACAGATGATTATTGGCTTACAGACACAATGACATAAACAGACGATTATTGGTCTACAGACACGATGACGTTAACAGACGATTATTGGCTTACAGACACAATGACATTAACAGACGATTATTGGTCTACAGACATAATGACGTTAACAGACGATTATTGGTTTGCAGACACAATGACATAAACAGACGATTATTGGCTTACAGACAAAATGACGTTAACAGACGATTATTGGTTTACAGACACAGTGACATAAACAGACGATTATTGGTTTACAGACACAATGACATTAACAGACGATTATTGGTTTACAGACACAATGACATTAACCGACGAGTATTGGTTTACAGACACAATGAAATTAACAGACGATTATTGGTTAACAGATACAATGACATTAAAAGTCGATTATTGGTTTACAGACACAGTGACCTTTACAGACGATTATTAGTAAACAGACACAGTGACCTTAACAGACGATTATTGGTTAACCGACATACTGACAATAACAGACGATTATTGGCTTACAGACACAGTGACCTTAACAGACGATTATTGGTTGACAGACACACTTACCTTAACAGACGATTATTGGTTTACAGACATACTGACAATAACAGACGATTATTGGTTTACAGACACACTTACAGTTACAGAAGAGAATTGGTTTACAGACATACTGACAAAAACAGACGATTATTGGTTTACAGACACAATGGCAATTACAGACGATTAATGGTTTAAATCACAATGACAATTACAGACGATTAATGGTTTACAACCACAATGACAATTACAGAAGAGAATTGATTTACAGACATAATGACAATTACAGACGATTAATGGTTTACAACCACAATGACAATTACAGACGATTAATAGTTTACAGACGCAATGATAATTACAGAAGATAATTGATTAACAGACATGATGGCAATTACAGAAGAGAATTTGTTTACAGACACAATGACAATTACAGACGATGAATGGTTTACAACCACAATGATAATTACAGAAGAGAATTAGTTTACAGACATTATGACAATAACAGACGAGAATTTGTTTACAGACACAATGACAATTACATCCGAGAAATGGTTTACAACAACAATGACAATTACAGAAGAAAATTGGTTTACAGACATAATGACAATAACAGACGAGAATTTGTTTACAGACACAATGACAATTACAGACGAGAAATGGTTTACAGACATAATAACAATCACAGCCGAGAATTGGTTTACAGACACATTGACCATAACTTACGGTTATTGGTTTAAAGAAAAAGTGACCTCAACAGACGAGTTTTGGTTTACAGACGCAGCGACTCTAACATACTAGAATTTGCTTCGAGATTCACATACTCTAAGATATGACAGTGACCCTAACAAAGAAAATTGAGGTACGATAGAATCGATTGCAATCGCTTTTAGAACGGAAACTTGTTAATTCTTCGTAACGGTATTGTATTCATTCATGATGGTCAGTGCCAGTTTAATATTGGCGAGCCTTAATACATTATAAATACACTCTTGTCGTTTGTTGCAATAACCGATGATTTAGACGTACCCAATAAAGTATGAGCACTGACAGGAACTGTGTCAGACTGTAGCAGGCCATGTACTTGAAAATTCCAAAACTGGTAACCAGAGCGGCACGGCCCTCTCTGTGAAGCGAACAAAGAGCATCATTTGAACATAATGTGTGTTCAATAAAGCTTCCCCTGACTGTATCGAATTAAAAACAACATTATATCACTTGTCTTTGCGAAATCTTTACTTTTGAATTTATTCTTATATTCTATTAATTTGCATGTAAATAATACATTAATGGATGCATACATTAATCGCTTTGATCGACGTACAAGAGCTAGTGACATGCTTTCATACTTACCGTATAACAGTCGGCACACACGAAATGTTGGCGTTCTTGGAGGTGAAAGGAGAGGCGATGGACTTACCGTATAACAGTCGGCACACACGAGATGTTGGCGTTCTTGGAGGTGAAAGGAGACGCGACGGACGCCTCCGCCTCTGACAGGCTGATTCCCGCGTGGGCGGTCTTCAGGGCGCCGCAGTCGTTGGCTCCGTCACCACACATGCCCACATAGTAACTGTAGTTTACAAGTAGTTGAATATAACACGCAAATATGCATATAAACCAAAAGTTTAAGAATATTGAAGAACATTTAAGAAACAAGAATATCGACAAAAGTCTTTAGTCTTCGAGGCTACTTCTTTGGATTGTTATGAAAACGCGATCGCATTTGGACGCGTATTAATTCGAAAAAAAGGTGTGCAACATGTTTTATTAAGACGAAAACACTGACATTCAAAACAAAGTGCGACATTTTTATGATGCAGTCTCATGCACGAAAGGACTTTGAATCGCAACACAACAAAAAGGACCATCCGTGAATTGACTGTAAGTTAAGTATCTCCGGAGCACCAAACAGAATGTTTGCTTATCGATACTTAACTGCAATAAATAAACGACCAAATAATACCAAGAACAGTATTTATGTCTTTAACCTAAGCAAGTCATCTTTTAATAGTTAAATACGATCAATATATTGAAAAAAAAGCCAAACATTCATAAACATACACTGATGTCGCTTTTACTTTTAAATGAAATTTACATGTTGACGTCTTTCATGACATGCTGGTTTGCGAAGAAAAATATGTGTGCATGGAAAATTAAAAATATCCGGCTTACAAACTTCCACTTTTGATCTGACATTTACACAATACAGAAAGCAGAGTGCCTTTCTCGACATTTGATGTATATGTGAGACACGGACTCAAGAAAGCCAGCACTTTGTCTTCTTTGATATCTTATCTACATGTGCACCATGGATCCAACGAAGACATCACCGCGTCTTTCTTAACATTTGATCTTTATGTGAAATTTACATATTTGAATGTAAGAGCCATCTAACTTCTGCTGACGCATTGACGAACGACCATTAACATTCTCCATTTATCTTCGTTAGATTTTATTTGACTGACAAGCAAACGTGTACTTTTATATCAATGGCTATTACTCAATAAAAAACATACTACACCGATCTCACATACAGATTCGCATGGAATTTAACGATGGGTTTCACTGAAATCAAAATAGTATTCCTTTCCGTGCTTGGGGAATAATATATATATGGTACATTGCAAGTCATGTTCATTTTGAAACTAAAGTGTCGTCATACGATTTACGTTTCCAGAAAATGTCACTACACACAATGCTCATGTTCCACATGTTCAAACTGATAGTGTGTCTATTTACCCCAAGTCCTGAAGATTTTCAACCAGTTGAGCTTTCTGGTCAGGAGACATCCTTGCAAAGACGGTGCCACGTACGACAATCTACATGGAAACAAAATAAACTGTGACACGTGTTACCTATTTTAAAATTAAAACTTTTGGATTGCCGAGAAACTATGAACGTGCAACACTTCAAAAAACGCTATTTTTTTCAGCATTGAAAATTAAATCAACTCCCATATGTTTAAGAACATAATACTTTTTATTTTACAACACGGTTGAAACTCTCGCGTGACCTTCTCGTCGACGATCTGACCCGATCCAAGATTGAATCGAGCGATTTCATTTGTCCATTGCGAAGGTGTGTCTTGTCGCTCATTAAAAAAACGCCGCACGCGCACCGAGTGTGTTTGAAATGTCGGCCGGTTGAAAAGTATGTAAACAAAGGTTTCAAAAGGCCTTGGACAGTTAGTTTTGATGCATTATATAACGGCATGAACGGTGAGAGTGTTTTTTTTCATACGTTTTGTTGAATTATGGTACCGAGGTTCGTGAACTTCGCTGGGAAAATCCGTGAAGATGTGTGTCTTGGATCGGGTCAGATCGTCGACGAATAGGTCACGCGAGTTGTGTATCGTGTTATTTCTTAAAATTTGACCCAGCATTTGTACAAATATTGCAAGGTATGTACACTTCTAAAAAGGAAATTCATTTCTACGTTTAATAAGACCGAGTTCACGGAAATCGCTGCACAATTGATGAAGTAATTGCTATTCAAAGTGATGCATCCTATTTTCGGGTCATTTTGAGTTGGATACCTTGTTGCATATATATTTGATAGTGATTTTTTTCAGAGAAGTTATTTTTTCGTTATAATTTGATTATTTTTCATTTCATATCATAGCCACACGCTTACCACCTGTGGGACGTTTCATATTGACACATACAATTATAAAAAAAATAAATATCATGAAAATTAAATAGATTTTCAAATATTAACCAATAAATAGAGTTGCATTTAATTAACTTTTCGAGAAAGGTCTGCATAAAAGCTTCCTACAAAATAACAGCACAATTTCTGTATCCAAACTCAAGTTATTGAGCGGAAACCATTTTTTCTATTTTTAACAACAATGACTATGACCCAACTTGCACCAAATGCAATCCCACCATAAGTCTGCAAATACAAATACAATTTCAGCCCTACTGCTCAGTCGCGATCAAGAAAACACAATACGAGATCGCAATCTCTCATCGATGTTTCGCTATATCGCATTGTATTCTTGCAATATCGCAGCGATGTTTCGCTATCTCGCATTGTATTCTTGCAATATCGCATCGTGATTGTGTGACGTTGCATCGTACTCTCGTACTTTGTATCATGTTTTCGCGTTCTCGCCCAAAGGCTTGTTATTCAAAAGGAGATTGTGCAAACTCACAATGCGAGGATACTAGATAACGATCCGAAGGTTCCGTAATACGATGCAAGATTGCGGTGTTAAATAGTGTGTTATCGCATTTTCGACCTTTGAAAAAAAAGAAGAAAAAAGAACAAGCGCTATAACGCAAAAACATGCTGTAAAGACAACACGATTACGATTCAAGAATGCGATGTTATCGCGATCTCGCATCGTCATCTTGTGTTCTCGCATCGTGATTTCTCTCCATCGCATCTTGATCTCGTCTGCTCGCGTGTAATACAGAGCTAGAACATGCGAACGAGGAGTTGTCGGAACGGAACACTGTATGTTATTTAATTATTTAACAGGAGAGTGTGCTTCGATAAGGATTATCTATCAGCCCAATCCCATGTTCACCCCAGTTTATTGTCTCCTAATAAATATGTTTACTAATAAAATAGTGCACGGTCTTTAAACTAATTCGCGGTAAGATTTGACTGCTTTATGAGACATAGCATGGTTGCTGTTGATACCTTTGACATCAGCTCTGGAAAATGTTCTTTTAGTACGGCCCATGACTTCCCCGTGACTGCAAAGTGGTAGATGCGTCCTTGGCCCTTCTCAATATCGGAGCCATCGCCTTTGAAACCCTGTCAATATATTGAGGGGAAAAGTGCTAAACGTACACTATGTTAATATTACAGAACAAAAGTTGAGTGACGAGAGCGACTGAAGAAACAAAACAAAAGATCCACGGCGGAAAAGCTAAACTTCTTCATTTTTCTCAGTTTTCTGTATATATATATTTATATATTTTAATATCTAACTAAGCATATCAATAACTATTCTTTTATTTCCATCTTGATATCTGGAAATGTGTCCTACGGATGTATCATGTAGATGCTTCCGCTAAATGATACACGAAAAGTAAATGCAGCAATACGTAAAGATTATGAAGTAGATAAAATCAAGGTTGATAGCTTTTTAACTATTATCACACATCATGCCTATTATCTTATTACGACCATGTTCTTTCAGTGAGCTACTAGCTGATAATGTGTGCCAATGTTTTGCAAATCCCATCATGCACATTAACGAAACTAGTTGAATGCATATGTGTGTGCTTTCATTATATCCATATATACTATGCATGAGTTCACAATTCACGAATTCAGTTGACCTTAAACCTTAAGTGAGTGATTTAATTATTTATCTGTATCCGATAATGCATGCTCAGAAGATAATGAATGCTCAGAAGATAATGCATGCTCAGAAGATAATGCATGCTCAGAAGATAATGCATGCTCCGAAGATAATGCAGGATCAGAAGATAATGCATGCTCCGAAGATAATGCATGCTCAGAAGATAATGCATGCTCCGAAGATAATGCAGGCTCAGAAGATAATGCAGGATCAGAGATAATGCATGCTCAGAAGATAATGCAGGATCAGAATATAATGCAGGATCAGAAGATAATGCATGCTCAGAAGATAATGCATGATCAGAAGATAATGCATGCTCAGAGATAATGCACGATCAGAAGATAATGCACGATCAGAAGATAATGCAGTATCAGAAGATAATGCATGCTCAGAAGATAATGCATGCTCAGAAGATAATGCATGATCAGAAGATAATGCAGGCTCAGAAGATAATGTAGGATAAACAGAGGAGCGGAGAGTAGAATAGGTCATTAAACATACTATATCATTCTGACTCTAATGCCTTGTGTTTCGTAGTAGATTTGAGTAAGGCTATGTTGAGTTGAGTCTATGCACAGATATAAATACAGCATTCCTAAAATGATAGTCAGGTTTACAAATTACAAAACAAAATTACGAACCTTAAAAAACCTACGCTACAAAATCTATATTTTGCAATATAACAACGCCGAACCGAGTCAAATCATCGAGATTGAAAATTCAATTTATGTTGGTTCAGATAAACAAAAGTATTAGCTATCTACAGCGAATTACGCTTCGATTTGGTTACTTTGTGTAATAACAAAGGTATAAATAACGGCTTAAGCGCTTGCTCTTATCACAGTGTATCAATGCTTGGAAGAAACCGTCCATATTATCGGAATTCAAGCTGTGCTTTATTTGCGCAGCTATCAACGTGTATCCGTTACCTATACTGTCTTCCTACCGTCATATTGATCTTAATAATATAAATCCACCACTTAATAGAATGATACATATAGTAAGCCACTACTGTTTTTGTTTTCTTAATTCTTCATTTCTACTACAAGATATGGGTATTGTTCCAGAGATCTTATTTAATGGAATGTCATAAGAAAATGAAAACGTTACCACGCTATGAAATTTTTCTTCAAGGTCTTCCTGAGCGTCTGTGTAGACGTACTCCACGTGCGGCCTCTCTGTGACGTCACCGCGGACGTCTGTCTGTGGCGGGAACGCCTGCACGAGAATGATGGGCTCGCTGGGCTTCACGAAGCCGCTCTCTCGGGCAACACTCAGCGCGGTCAACATGTTGTCGCCTGTAATAAAAAAAATAAGTATAAAAAGCCCTTAATTATGACTATGATTTCAAACGAGAGTCATCACAATTTGCCAATGGGTCATTTCAATACGGGAAATAAATGTTTAAAATTTGAATGATATCCCTTAAACCATTCTTAAAGAACTAGCTTACCGAAAATTAAACCTGTGTATTGATTGATGTAAAGCGAGTTTCAGTTATTGCAATATTAATTTTGTAGTATTTAAATACTGAAATCTTTTTATTCGTTTGTAGACGTTGAAAGGTATAGAATAATTACCCGTGACCATAATGGTTCTAATGTTGGCCCTGTTGAGCTGGTGGATGATGGGAGTGGTTTCCGGCTTGAGCCTGTTCTCCATGACGATGAGGCCGAGGAAGGTGAGGCCACGCTCCACCTGCTCCCTGAAAACACGGCGCACATGTTACAAGATATGTCGGCGGACATTTAACCAGATAGGTCGGTGCACATGTAACCGGATAGGTCGGCGAACATGTAACCAGATATGTCGGTGCACATGTAACCAGATAGGTCGGCGCACATGTAACCAGATAGGTCGGTGCATATGTAACCAGATAGGTCGGTGCAAATGTAACCAGAAAGGTCGGCGCACATGTTACCATATAGTTCCGCGCACATGTAACCATATATGGCGGTGCACATGTTACAAGATATGGCGGCGCACATGTAACCCGATTTCGCACAAGTTACCAGACAGGTCGGCGCACATATAATCAAAAAGGGCGGCGCACATGTAACCAGATAGTCGGCGCAATGGTAACCAGATAGGGCGGCGCATATGTAACCAGATAGGTCGGCACACATGTAAACAAATAGGGCGGTGCACGTGTAACCAGATATGTCAATGCACATGTAGCCAGAAAGTTCGGCGCACATGTAACCAGATAGGTTGGCGCACTTGTAATCGGAGATGGCGGCGCACATGTAACCAGATAGATCACCTTACATGTAACCAGATAAGGCGGCGCACATGTAACCATATATGTCGGCGCACATGTAACCAGATATGTCGGTGCACATGTTACCAGATATGTCGGCGCACATGCAACCAGGCAGGGCGGTGCATATGTAACCAGAAAGGGCGGTGCACATGTCACCAGATATTTCGATGTATAAGTAACCAGATAGGTCGGCGCACATGTATTCAGATAGGTCGGCGCACATGTAAGCAGACAGAGTGGCACACATGTAACCAGATAGGGCGGCGCACATGCAACCAGATAAAGCGGCGCACATGTAACCAGATATGTCGGTGCACATGTTTCCAGATATGTCGGCGCACATGTAACCAGGCAGGGCGGCGCATACGTAACCAGAAAGGGCGGCGCAAATGTAACCAGATATGTCGGTGTACAAGTAACCAGATAGGTCGGCGCACATGTATTCAGATAGGTCGGCGCACGTGTAAGCAGACAGAGCGGCGCACATGTAACCAGATAGGGCGGCGCACATGTAACCAGATAGGTAGATCCACATAGGGCGGCGCACATGTAACCAGATAGGTCGGCGCACATGTTAACAGATAGGTTGGCGCACGTGTAATCGGAGAGGACGGCGCACATGTAACCAGATAGGTCGCCGCACATGTAACCAGATAGGACGGCGCACATGTAACCATATATGTCGGCTCACATGTAACCAGATGTGTTGTTGCACATGTTAACAGATATGTCGGCGCACATGTAACCAGGTACGGAGGCGCATATGTAACCAGAAAAAGCGGCGCACATGTAAACAGATATGTCTATGCACAAGTAACCAGATAGGTCGGCGCACATGTTATCAGATAGGTTGGCGCACATGTAATCAGACAGAGCGGCGCACATGTTACCAGATAGGGCGTCGCACATGTAACCAGATAGGTCGGCGCACATGTAACCAGATAGGTCGCCGCACATGTAACCAGATAGGGCGGCGCACATGTAACCATATATGTCGGCTCACATGTAACCAGATAGGTCGGTGCACGTGTTAACAGATATGTCGGCGCACATGTAACCAGGTAGGGAGGCGCATATGTAACCAGAAAGGGCGGCGCACATGTAACCAGATATGTCGGTGCACAAGTAACCAGATAGGTCGGCGCACATGTAATCAGATAGGTTGGCGCACATGTAACCAGATAGGTCGGCGCAGATGAAACCAGGTAGGGCGGCGCACATTTTACCAGATAGGTCGGCGCACATATAACCAGATAGGTCGGCTCACATGTAACCAGATATGGCGGCAAACACGTAACCAGATAGGGCGGCGCACATGTAACCAAATAGGAAGGCACACGTGTAACCAGATAGGTCGGGGCACATGTAACAAGTTAGGGTGGCGCACATGTAACCAGATAGGTCGGCGCACATGTAAACAGATATGTCGGCGCACATGTAACCAGTTAGGTCGGCACACGTGTAACCAGATAGGTCGGCGCACATGTAACCAGATAGAGTGGCGCACATGTAAGCACCAGATAGGTCGGCGCACATGTTACCAGATAGGTCGGCGCACATGTAACCAGATAAGTCGGCGCACATGTAACCAGAAGGGTCGGCGAATGGCATTTATAAGATAATTTTAATAAGGTATGAAGATTATTATCAAACGACCAGAATTTCACTTCTTATATGGTTAGTTAATTTAATAATTAAGTCGAAAAAATACAAAAAATATAGGTTTGGACGACTTGGCTCTACAAAATGCGACAAATTTACCCTACGAACGTGCTATTGTTTATCTAAATTGATGCATTTTACAAAGAAATATTTTAAGTGGTAAATGCGTACCTCTCAATTCTCTGCAATTTCGGATACTTTAACTTTTCCGAAAGTGGCTTGTATGCCAGAGCGATGACCCTGTATCCATGACGCGTGTACGTCATCAATACATCTTGGAAATCAGACGGAACTATCAAAGTAAATACAAATAGTTTATTTAAAATGGTAAATAATATATTGGACGTTGCTTTATTACCACAAACTGCTACTTAGAGAATATTTGAGTCATGCTCTGAGAAAACGGGGTTAAATGCATGTGTGTAAAGTACCGTCCCAGATAAGCCTGTAAAGGCAACACAGGCTAATCGGGACATCACTTTCCGTCTAAAGTGGATTTTTGTCAAGAAGCGTCTTCCTTCAAACGAAATAAACAATAAAAGCGGAAAGTGTCGTCCCTGATTAGCCTGTGCGGACGACACTTTACGCTTATGCATTAAACCCCCATTTGCACAGAGCAAGGCTCATTTATTTCAATACAGGGCTCCGCATTCTGTTCACACGAATGCCATTCTTAATCAGAGGATTTATTAGCTGAAGAATCTCAAACTGTGCATGACATATGTGTCGTGTTCTGAGAAAACTGGGCAAAATGCAAATGCGTAAAGTGTCGTCCCAGATTAGCCTTTGCAGTCCACACAGGTTAATCCGGAACGACACTTTCCGCCTAAATTAGATTTTCGCTAAGAAGAGACATCATTTAAACGAAAAATACTAGAAAAGCGGAAATTGTCGTCCCTGATGCACGGGCTAATCGGGGATGACAATTTACGCACAAGCATTATGCCCAGTTTTCTCAGAATACGACACATATAAGCTATATTTCCTGAAGACCAAACACATTTTACAAATAATTATTATTTTTATCATTTTTGCCACGGAAAACGTGCTTGCAAACCAGTTTATACCTGACTAATTGAATGATCCAAATGGCATGTCTTAAATAATACACACACACACACACTATCTTCCATCTTGTCAGATAACTCACGTGAATTCAGCAGTAGTTGATGGTTCCATTTTTGTTAAATTAGTTCACAGTTTTTTAGGGAAGAATGACAACACGACATACGGGAATAATTGATATTAAGCCAGTCCAGGGCCGTTATTCACCAACCCATTTTTAAACTTAAGAATAAAGAATAGACGTTGAAGCAAGAAAAATACGCCAAGCGTTTGAATATATACAGGCAACCAGCGGTGTTTATGTCCGTAAAAGAATGTTCTGCATGAAAAAATGAATGATATAGAGACAGTTAATGTCAAGTTTGACTAAAAACTAAAGCAATTTTTTTATTATCTAATTTAAAGAATATACTTTATTCTTAGACTTAAGTCTAAGAATTGGTAAGTGAATAGGGGCCCTGATCGGTCTGAGGAGTAAGACCGTACCGGAATCGGTGACGCAGAGCGAGACTATCATTTCTGGTGCGCCCTTGGTGTAGATATCGAAGTGGTCGCTGCCTAGCTGCCGAACGATGACGGACATCCGCTGCAAGCTCGAGGAGAACGTGAACTGACGAACAATTCCGATCTCGAATCTCGAAGTATTCTGGAATTGTGTGCTTTTGTTTCAAAATGTAAGATTAAGATAAAATGTTATAGAATATACCATTTTAGGCACAGTACACTGCAAGTTAACCCATTTATGCCTAGCGTCTAGAAAAAAGGCCTTTGCAAACAGCGTAGACCCAGATGAGACGCCGCATGATGCGGCGTCTCATCAGGGTCTAAGCTGTTTGCTTAAAGGAGCTTCTGTAAGAAATATTCTAAATATAGAAATACATATACTAGACACCCCTAATTTTGGAAATAAACTGATCCAATTTAGAAGGATGGGAGAGTCCACTATGCATAAATGGGTTAATATACAGGTATTAGAAAACCTGTAGTGTGAAGACTGCAAATAATAGCACCAATAAATGCATACCCAAACCAACACCCACAGAACGAACAATTGTGTCGTGTTCTGAGAAAACTGGGCATAATGCTTGTGCGTAAATTGTCATCCCAGATTAGCCTGTGCAGTCCACACAGGCTAATCAGGGACGACAATTTCCGCTTTTATGGAATTTTTCGTTTAAATGATGTCTCTTTTAGCGAAAATCCAGTTAAGGCGGAAAGTGTCGTCCCGGATTAGCCTGTGCGGACAGTACAGGCTAATCTGGGACGACACTTTACGCACAAGCATTATGTCGAGTTTTCTCAGAACGAACAATTTTGACCCCCATGAGTATGATTTGAACTAATTTAGTAGATGGCCATTATATGATGTTATATGATAAATATTTCAACACTTGACCTTTTTTAGAGACGATTTATGAACTTATTTCGCTATATAAATCTAAACAAATTATGTGACCCTGTGGCGAACCCAGTGTTAACCAAAGGGGCAAAATCTAAACAATGTTTGTAAATAAACACTCCATGATATAATGTACCAAAAATGAACAGTTTCGGACTTGCGGTTAGAGATAAAATATTTTAAAGTTGTTAACTTTATAAGTATATATAGATTAAAATGTGTCGTGTTCTGAGAAAACTGGGCATAATGCTTGTGCGAAAATTGTCGTCCCAGATTAGCCTGTGCAGTCCGCACAGGCTAATCAGGGACGACAATTTCCGCTTTTATGACATTTTTCGTTTAAATGAAGTCTATTCTTAGCGAAAATCCAATTTAGGCGGAAAGTGTCGTCCCAGTTTAGCCTGTGCGGACTGCACAGGCTAATCTGGGATGACACTTTACGCACATGCATTTTGCCCAGTTTTCTCAGAAAGCGACTCAAATAAGTAGAGGACCATGTACGAATGTAACACGCCAACTATTAAACCCCTGACCCATGAGGTTTAAAAAATATAGTTTTTGTTTTAAAATATATTTTAGCTCTGATGACCTACATATACAGCAGATCAAAATAAATTGAACAACTCCACAAGTGGATCCCCGAAACTCCGGTTTCGTTAAAATGTGCTCAGCAGTTTAGTTAGATTACGTTTATATAAGACGTTTATTTACGACAAACTGCGGACAAAACGCGATCCCAAACGCTCAACTCTTCATTGCTCTGGCGAGCCAGAAAGTAAATATACACATATTTTGTATTGCTGCAATTCGCTTTAGTGCACTACATTGTGAAAAACAGTTACAATATGAGCCTCGCTCTTAAAAAGGTGGGTGTAATGCATGTGCGTAAAGTGTCGTCCAAGATTAGCCTGACCAGTCCGCACAGGCTAATCAGGGACGACACTTTCCGCCTAAGATCGATTTTTGCTAAGAAGAAACAACGAAAAATATTATACCAGCGAAAAGTGTCGTCCCTGATTAGCCTGTGCGGACTGCACAGGCTAATCTGAGACGACACTTAACGCACATGCATTAAACCCCCTTTTCACAGAGCGAGGCTTATAAACACGTTTTCTGGCAAGGTATGGGTCGAATGACTTACCGACTTGCCGCTGGAGAGGTCCATTGCTCCCACCAGCTCCTCCCTCGGGTACACAATGGTGGGACATATCGTGTCGAAGTTACTGCTCTCTTCCATGCCAGGTTCTGTAAGTTCCTGAATGTAAACATAGATGATTGTGTTATATATGTTTATTTTTGTGAATAAATACTTTGAAAAAAAAAACTTATATGATCAGGTTTATAGCCTGGAACTGCTGTGGGCACAAACACAGTCAATGGACTACAGCTATATTTTCTTTTATAACACCTACACAGCTTATGCAATTAAACAGTCTTTTCATTTACACCTACTTAGCCTATGGAATGCAGCCAATGGAAAAGAACTGTCCACTACTTGTACACCTAACCACCATATGGACTAGGATTGTCCACTAACAGGACGCCTACCCATTTTATGGAGTGAAACTGTCTGCTAAAATGACACCTAGCCAACACATGGAATGGAACTGCCTACTCCTAGGAGACCTACGTAGCCTATGGACTCGAACCGTCCACTACTCGTCCACTAATTGTATACCTAATCAGCCTATCGACTGGGACTTTCAACTATTAGTACACCAACCCAGTCCATGGATTGGAACTGTTCCCTTCTAGGACACCTACCAAGCTTATGGACTAGAACTGTCCACTACTTGTACCTCGCCTATGGATTAGAACTGTCTACTACAAATGTCTACTTGTACACCTTCCCACCCTATGCTCTGGTACTGTCCATTACTTTAACACCTAACCAGCACATGGAATGGAACTTATCACTAATAGGATTCATACCCAGTCTATGGACTGGAACTGTTTTCTACTAGTACATCTACCCAGCCTATTGCCTGAAACAGTTGTTTCTAAGACGCCTACCTAGCCTATGGACTGCGACTGTCCACTGCTAGTACACCCACCCAGTCTATGCACTGGAACTGTTCAGTTTATATACACATACCCAGTCTATGGACTGGAACTGTCACTTAATGTACACATACCCAGCCTATGGACTGGAACTGTTCACTAAATATACACATACCCAGCCTATGCACTGGAACTGTTCACTAAATGTACACATACCCAGTCTATGCACTGGAACTGTTCACTAAATGTACACATACCCAGTCTATGCACTAAAACTGTTCACTAAATTGACACATACCCAGCCTTTGTAATGGAACTGTTCACTAAATGTACACATACCCAGTCTATGGACTGGAACATAATCAGCTCCAATGGGTCCCCGCTTAGTACACCTTCAATGATAGTCAAGGAGTGACACGTCGCCATTCCCACCATCATGTTTCCGCGGGGCAACAGTTTAACGCTAGATAGCTCATGTCCAAATCTGAAATAGTTCAATCGCCATGTTGCTAAGAACACAGTATTACACTTTTCTGCTGATGCAAATGGTATGGAAACGTCCATTGGTCACCGGAATATTCAGTTAATGAGGTACTGAGTAGTTTCTTTTTGTCGTCATGACGTATAGTGAAGAACTTAAAAAATATTGTGTACACAACATACTTACTTGCCATCATGGACCGTCACGAGGCTGTGCATATCCAGCCCCTCTTCGGTCAATGTACCAGTCTGGAAGAAAAACGTTTTTGTAGTCAAATGCTCAGTGGCTGTCCGGTTGGTGCAGTGGTTGGTATACGCGCTTCTCATCTAAGCGACCCGGGTTCAATCCCCCTTCCCGGAAGCATGTGAGTTTGGTTGGTAGTCACCTTACCGAACCGGTGGGGTTTCAACCGGGTACTCCGGCTTCGCACAACAACACAAGGCTACACCAAAATTTGAAAATATTTCAGTAACAATAAGAAATATTCGGAAATTGCAGTAAGGAGGGGTGCTGGGGCACACTCCGGGTCAACACATAAAGCCGCCTCAGGCGGGGAAGGACATAATAAACTTAGAAACACACACACACGCTCGTCACTAGTATTTGCCTTGATGATTGACCGTTGATAAGGACAATGAGCACATGTGTTATTAAATAATCTACTTGAACATCTGAAGTCGATGGAGAAAGATGTTGTTGCACGCAAATTGTATCGTGAAATGAATCACAAAAGGGCAAAAATCTGCTCAATTACAAGTCTCAGTTACGGATCTTAGTCGATGATTTCACCCAAACAATACATAAGACTTGTGAGGAGTTTCAATCAATATCTAGCGGATTTAAAGATATGGAGTTGCATCATTCAAACGTTACCATAGCATTACGCAGATGGGGACGACTGGATGAGTAATGAAGCTGGAACTAGGAATTGAATATTCGATTGTTAAACATGAGAAAACAAACAGATTTAGACATGTATAATTCATCAAGTTAATACATTAATTTATATCGGCAAATAATGAGGGAAACAAAACTGAGTGAAGAAATGTAGGTAAAATAATCAAGTAATAAACAAATATATTAATATAAAGGAATATGACACGACGATGTTGTTCTGGCGGTTTGTATAAAACTAGTTGATTGTGGGATGCTGTATTCCAAAAGCCCGCCGATAATATATATACCAACCACGCTTTGGAAAAACGGGGGTTACTGCATGTGCGTAAAGTGTCGTCCCATAATAGCCTGTGCAGTCCTTACAGGCATATCAGGGACGACACTTTCCGCTTTTATGGAATATTTCGTTTAAAAGAAGTGTCTTCTAAACGAAAATCTATTCGAGGCGGAAAGTGTCGTCCCTGATTAGCATGTGCGGACTGAACATGCCAATCTGGGGCGAGACTTTACGCACTTGCATTAAGCGCCGTTTTCTAAGTGGGTGGCTTATATCGTTTTCTCATTCACAATTATGATATAAAACTTTCAATTTTAAGAAATAATCATTGTTAAAACTGTAAATTGTTTACATAGTTCGTAACACAGCATTCTGCTCTGTATTGATATTCTGTCCAACCCATGGTACCTTGTCAAAGCAGACGGTGTTGATGCTGCCGCAGACGTTGATGCTGCGGGGGCTGATACAGTATATCAGGGCGCGTTTCAGGCGGCTCTGCGCGAACACGATCCCCACGGTGAGCGCCGCCGGCAGTGCCGGGGGAACGGCGATGGTGACCAGGTCCAGTGACCGCTTGATTATGTCTCCAACGAGATCTTCCCGACGGACCTGATTAGAATTAAGACCCATACTCGTTATTAAGACAAAGTGTTCAACTGTCTCGTCACAATACTTCAAGACATTTGGTCCTACACCTATCTACATCAAAAGCTTTTTGATTCTGCTATAATTGCAGCTCAGAGCTATAGGCCTTGGTCAGGGACCTCACACGATGATCTCGAAAACAAGTGTGAAGTTTCAATTGAGTATTTGTATTAATTGATAAGATATGTACTAGTTACATGCAAACTTCGACCTCAATATTTATAAACTTGCACATCAAACTTTAGGCTGACTTGTATAAGTACAAAATGGGGCAAAAAAGCTAAAAAGCTGGTTACAGTTATAGGTCTGGGTCAGTTAATATTCATTAAGGCCTGAACACATATGTAAATTCTAATAAAAATGCAGTTCCGAGTTATGGAACTTTGTCAGTGACCTCACTCAATTACCCCGAACACGTGTGAAGTATAAATATAATACCTGTAATATTATAGTTATTTAAAAAAAATCCATCAATATATGGCTTTAAAGTTATAGCTGAAATTATCAACCTGTTTTTTGGCTAATTTGAATTTTGACCTAACGTGTGACGTAGACCCTTGAGGTAGGGAGACGGATGTTACACATGAAATGCCGTTTCCTCATGTTTGTCATTTGTGGTAAGGTATCTTAAAATAGGATTATGAATGACCAGGTTACAGTGCGAACAAGCTATTGTATGGTCAAATTTGATATTTGAACTCTTACGTGTGACCTTGATCTTTAATGTTGTGGTACAAGTTCTAAAGACGACGTGTCATGTAATGGATTGCATTTTTATCAAGTTAATTCAAAATAATGACTGCAAATAATTATGCAAGGGAATCTAGGTCAAAACCAATATAAAGACAGAGACGCCGAAAAAGTACCTTAACGGAAATATCAGTTGGACAAGACATCCATATACTAGTATGTCATTACATTTTGGCCGCGTTCCGTGAAAAATAGTTTTAATGCATGTGCGTAAATTATCGTCCCAGATAAGCCTGTGCAGTCCGCACAGGCTAATCAAGGACGACAATTTCCGCTTTTATGATATTTTTCGTTTAGCGAAAGTGTCTTCTTAGCAAAAATCCAGTTCAGGCGGAAAGTGTCGTCCTGTGCGGACTGTACAGGCTAATCTAGGACGACACTTAACGCACATGCATTAAACCACCTTTTCACAGAGCAAGGCTCATTTCGATTCCATTTTTTACTAACCATTAAAATGACTGTATAAATGAAGCCCAGCACAGAAATACCGCCCAAGATTCCCACGAAGATGTAAGTATCTCTGTTAAACCTGAAGTCCACTGGCTTTGGATACAAGATCGAGCGAACAAGTTCTCCCTTTGCAGTGCTAAATGCTGTATACATAGAATGCACAATGTGTCTCGGTGTTCTCAAAAAGTCAAAAAGTCGACACTGAAGTAAATCGGGACCTTTTTAGCAATTGTACGATTCGGTTAACCCATTTCTGTATGGTCCGGATTATATTTCAAATGGGCACTACTATTAATGTAAAATACAATGTAATATTTTGATGCAAAATCAGATAAAATAAAACAATTGAGCGTGAAACTGATGATCTCTACATATCAGGGAAAACGCATTCAAACCTTATTTATAAACAATTATATGAAAAGAACAAAAATCATGAAATATCACGATTATAACACTTATACATGGGCACTGACAAAATCTGTATTTGTATTATTTTATGTGTTAGTCGTATCGAAAACAAAATGTTATATGAACTAGTGACATAATCGGTACTCTGTTGGCAGAGTGTTTAAATGAAGGTTAATAACAGCTACACTTAAGTTGTCATATTTCAATGATTTATAAATAAATGTCGCAATTTACGTTGATAATAAGACAATCAGATAATATATTCGTCTTTACAATACTGCAAATGGACAATATTGAAGATATTTATTAAAAAAAAAAAAAAAAAAAACAATTTACAGNAAAAAAAAAAAAAAAAAAACATCAAATGAAAGTGTTATTCACCTGTCCTGAAGACAACAGCCTTGACCTTGTGACCTCCATAGTAGCGTGTCTGTATGACCTTGGTACCGCAGTACAGGATGTGACGTGCATGGTCCTTGACATTGAAGTACACCTTGCTGTCTTCGTGCGTGAATCGCGGATTCGGGAGGGGTGTCTTTGTCACAGGAACACTTTCGCCTTCATAGGAAAATATGTGTGTTATTTGTTTAACTTAAAGAGTTTAATGTAAACAACTGCACGTATAATATGTGATACCCCTTATAGGAGCGTATAACCATTTGAACAAGAGCTGCTACAAAGTTACCAATAGGCCACATGAATGACTAGAAATATGCAGCTTTTTTGTGTAAGACGCGGCAACATTTTGGCGAAATTATAAAATTCCATTAACTCGCTGCTTATGTAGTTTCTTGTACTGTGAAGCAGGTGAACATCATATTTCCAAACAAAAGTTTGAGTAAAGACTGGAAGTCATTCAAGTGTACTACATATAATTCAAACATTTTGGGCTATAGTGTGTTGCTGTATGCATCACTTGCTTATTCACCCACTACCTTTATTAATGTGTTGACGAATCATCAAAAGGAGACATCAGTTTGGCCAATAAGTCAGTCACTTTATCCGCCTGTCCGTCCGTCTGTCTATCTATCCGCAAAACTTGCTTCAATTTATCATTATTGATCGTTGGAGGCATAACAAACTACTTGCGGAAACTCTTTTGGTCCGTACTTGCCTGTTAGCATGCTCTCGTTGACAATACAGTTGCCGGAAACCAGCACGGCGTCGCACTGCATGAGGCAGCCGTTCTTGGGGATCTCGATGATATCGCCGGGTACCAGGTCCTCGGAGCTGATCTCCATGACCTCTGAACAACAGCATAGCAACACAAACAGATAGCGACAGCAATCCAATTGTTACATTTTTATCATACAATCGTATCTGAAGTGTTAAAAAATCATTAAAAATAACAAATAAAATAAAGCGGAAACTGTTATTTTTCGTCACAGATTTTATCGTTGCAGAAATGAACATCTAACTAGCGTGAGGAGACTGTTGCCAGGAAGCCAATTTTTGACGCGGTTCTCGATTGACGTCATTTTTGTTGATTTCGACAATACTATCACACTGTTTAAGAAAGATGCAGCCTTCCAATTAACCGAATTTGATACCGCTTACTTTTTTGAAAATTGTATACGTACTTATTTAACAAACATTCTGAAAACGTTTGACCGATTCCATAAACTTACCGTTGTTATTCCTGATCACAGTTACAATGGTTGAAGACTGAATGGTGTTCCGTAGTGCACGTTGCATCTGTAACATAGGCAGTACAAATATTTGTCCAATTATATTCACAACGGTACGGGATGAAGGTCGATAAACGATATAAACTTAACGCAAGCAATTTATTATATAAAACAATAAGACGATGTCACTTTTTTTCTTAGAGACAGGCACGTGACCAACAGTCAAACCATATAACACAACTATGTTACCCCAAATCGAAATCATTTGCATGACTTTAGTTTTGATATTAATTATGTCACACTATTAAACATTTCTGAAAAAAATGTATGGGAGAAAGTTTGCATGACTCGTGGTGTTAGAAGAGGAGCATGTGAAGAGGAGCTTCCGGGTCTGGTAGATGGTGGTGGTGAACTAGCGCAATGCAATATTTTAATCGAGTCGAGCTCTGAACAAATCGGACTTAATGCATGTGCGTAATATGTCGTCCACGTCCGCATAGGCTAATCTGGGAACGCACACGGGTAGGTCTGGAAGCGCACTTTCAGCTTAGACTGGATATTCGTTTGAAACAGACGTCATTCGAACGAAAAATTCCATAAAAGCGGAAAGTTTCGTCTAGATAAGCCTGTGCGAAAGGCACAGACTAATCTGGGACGACACTATACGCGTTTGCATTAACACCGTTTTTCCCAGAGACCGCTTCAATCTCATTCTACGAGTACAGCTTAAAATTGGAGATAAATGATAAACCATATCTTCTTGTTATCATCAACTACGACTTGGGTCTTTCAGCGGAACCACTGGACGGCGATGAGACCGGAAGCGCAACTTCCTGGTCGGGTAGACGGTGTCATTGATGGAGAGAAAAACCAGTGTATGCGGAAAGTGTCGTCCCTGAGTATCCTGTGCGGACTGCAAAGGCTTATGTGGAGCGACACTTTTCGCATATGCATTAAGCCCCCGTTTTAGAATTAAGCGCATTCCAGGTCTGGTAGATATAGCGGCGGTAATGGAGAACAAAAAAAATGTTTAAGCGAAAAGTGTCGTCCCTGATTAGCATGTGCGGACTGCCCAGGCTAATCTGGGGCGACACTTAAAGCACATGCATTAAGCCCCGCTTTAGCATAACGCACCTTCCGTGTCTGGTAGATGGTGGCGGTGATGGAGAGTACTGAGATGAACACGATGCACCCGGCGTAGTACACGTACTCGTCCACGAACCACAGCGTGCAGCTAAAGATCTGGAAGATGTAGAACGGCGACAGCACCTGCAACATACACCAAAAACATCGGCACGTTTATCGTAAAAACAACAACAACAACAATTTCAACAACAACAACAAAATCTATTAGCTCTTAAGAATAAAATTGTTTTTAACTCAAATGCAAAATACACAAGTGTAAAAACATGGATTATACAAATTAACTAGTTAAGATAAAACTTATTTATTTTAGTTCGATTGAATCGATAGCCTCAGGCTTATGAACACGCTCTCGATTCAGTTTCCTAGGTAGAACCAGTACTTGGTGTCTACGGGGAAAGATCTAAAGAATGCCCCTACATTTGGGATCGAACCCGTGACCTCCCGGTGGCTAGGCGGACACCATATCCATTACGCAACGACGACCGTTCAACAGCAAGATACTGAGGTACGACGTAGATGTTCCACGTGATTTATAAGTAGCTAAAATTACCATTCACCGAGCCGTCAATTACCAACATCTTGCTTTTTGTGACATATGGAACATATCCATGATACCCAGTGACACCGTTAAAACAATTCATTTATGTACGCTTCTTCAAAGAAAATATACGAAACTCGTTAAATAATAATGGAAACCTCGACAGTCAGCTTCTCGATGAAAACGGCGGACAAACCGACAGCAAACCGGCTCCCATATTTATTGATCGGTGATTGGTCGATCGACATTTTTATAAGAGTTTGATTGGCAGATGGCGAGATGTTAATTCAAGTATGCGTACCTCTTTAAACAGCAGTTTGATGATCGGGGTGACATGGATGTCGATGGAGTTAAAACCGTATATTACACGATTTCTGAAGACGTCGTTGAAAGAGAGGCACGCCGCCTCGTGGAAGTAATTGCACGTGACGTTATCTTCGATACCTCTGCGATAAAAAAGAATTGCGTGTTACAAAATGCTTATGAAGTTCACTTTACATTGTTTGCAGAGTAAACCAAAAATAACATGATGAACGTCCGTCCGTTCGTCCGTCTGTCTGTCGACATAAATTTGACTGAAGTGGTATCGTAAACTTTTCAACGTGTACACCATTCAAACTTGCATGCACTGCTTTGCTCTTTATGAAAAATTTGAAGATATGCATGTGCGCGTTGTATCATCCTACGTTAAAAATGACGTAAACAAAGTTTCGCCTTTTTTCAATTAAAATATGTTTCGATACGCCTTGCTATATACTACAATATGCTGCGTCGCACAGTGTATTTGTAATAACAGTGACAAACGCTACTGTGTCAATGTGACCGAGAAGAATGTATTTGAGCATCTCTATTGGAAAAGTGGGTTTAAAGGTCAATTTCAGAGAAAATCCAAACTCAATATATAAAACGCTATTTACATTGAAATATGATTAAATTATCGGGTAAATGATGTTTTAGTGTTGTGTTTAACATAAAAAAGATGATTTTGTTGACTTTTATGATGGTAACTCGCAAAGCGTTGATTCGCTTATCTCCCCTGTTCTCCCCCTGCTGTGTGACGTCACACATGAACAAGCATTTTCGCGTGCGCTAAGAAGATAAGCGATAGTTCAAAATTCGGGTTTTTATTTGTCTGATTTTATTGATATTTTCGTGAATTTTTTTCACTGGTTAAGCACAGTGATAGGGAAAAGGGTAATTTGTGCGGCCTTTGGCTGTAAATCACGTTCTGGCAAAGAAAATGTGATTTTTTTTCCAGTTTCCATGTTTCGAAACACAAACTGTTTCCTCCAAATAAAAACCGCCCTGTCTGTTTCTGCCTCGGCATCGATCCGCAGAATCACGCCGCGTCTTTACACGCGGCGATTACCCGAGTATAAATATTTACAAATATTGATTGTATACTATAAAAAATGTTAAATAATTTTCAAATGAACGAAAATTAGAAACAGATACAGATAATACGCTGATATATTTACTTCTGCGCGATTGTGTTAACATTTCGTCAGCTTCTCTGCATATATNATTTCCATTTCATATTATTCGTGATATAATTGTGTTTAAAAGACCAACGAAACTTTTAACCGAAATCAACAGATCTAAAAGTTCTCTGCGCTACCAAGTTTTTATAAAAAAATAATACACTCACTCTTTCCATGCGTTTAGCGAGATGTTGTACATAACCGCATAATTTTCGCGCCAAATGAACAAAGGAAAAACACGAAATATACTTGAGGACTGTATATTTGACGCTGGATTTTGTAAACGTCGCGTTTACATAAAACAATCAGAAGTGTGTGTTCGGATTACACATTGGTATTCTTATTGGGGAAATTCAACAAAACATTTATATTTGTATTATTTTTGTAATGAATTCAATATTAATTTGTTAAAACGCTTTCCGTGTCGAAACACTATTTTGATAATATAATGCGTGAAAAGCACGATTTCCAGGATATTACACCCGGTTGCTATCATCAGTCTCTTAAGTAACTGACAACGAGTTTATAATGGAGGAGTACACATAAGGATTAGTGTGGTAGGTATAACAAAGTCATACAACTGCAATAAACCAATTAAATTATCGATTGATAGTGACGTGGGGGTCATTCAGAGGCAATACAATTACCGCCAATGATTATCACTCACATATTTTTTGAAAAAACTAGGATATTCTGTTTTTCATTTTTGTCTATAAATAAGAACATTTGGAAAAAAAGTCGCGTCTTTTACCCCGAAAAATACGGTAGTGTGTTTTCTGTCGTCTGAAATTTTTATTGAACTTTACATTTGCACTATGCATTAGTGGAAAAGATTACGACCTAGAACAAACATGCGCGATGAACAGTTAGAGCATCGATGTAATTACATCGATGGGTGCAAATGATAAGAATTATTGTTATAAGTTAAGTTATGTGTTACAATAATACGATTTCTTTCACTTACATTTATTTACAAAGAAAGAATACAATAATTTGGATAGAAGATGAAAAATCTAATAACGAACAGTTCAGGGCTTTTTCCAGCCATTTTGGGAAAAGGAGTCTAATCAGGATTTTTAAATCGATAAAATGGCGTGTACTGTACAAATACGGTCTAATTTCATGCAGTTCATCTTCATAATTATCAGATTCGTCAAAAAAGTCCATAATTTTACATAAAAGTATTGATTTAATAGCAATGAAGTTGATCGTCTCGGCATAAATAACGCATGTTAAAAATAGCGGATGTACATGTCTGACGTCACAGCAAGGGAGGTAAGTCAGTCCAACTTTAAGAAAACAGTGCGTTATTGGACGAGTTACCTGGTGATTTATGGCATAAGGCGTAACGTCTAATTGTTCCAAATAGTTGTATTCCGCATCTCAAACAATTATCTTTAATATTATAAAGTTTCCAAAAGTGTTAAAATTGACCTTTAATGCATGTGCGTAAAGTGTCGTCCCAGATGAGCCTTGGCTAATCAGGGACGACACTTTCCGCTTATATTGTATTTTTCGTTTAAAGGAAGACTATTCGTGAAGAAAATCCAGTTTAAGCGTACCGTTTCGTCTCTGGTTAGTGTGTGCGGACTGCACAGGCTAATCTGGGACGACGCTTTACGCCCATGCGTTAAACCCCCTTTTTGCAGAGTGAGACTCAGATATAAAGACACACTGGTTAGTACGTACTTGAGTTTGATGAAGTGCGAATATTCGGCGTCCCAGACATATTTAACCTTTTTGGTCACGAAATACCTTATAAAGCTAGATTTCTGAAATCAAAGAATATTGACAGAAGATTATGTGACTGAAAATGTCCGCATATACAATTAAATTCATGTTAATAAATACAATTAAAGTATAGGTTTATTGTTGACAGGCACATGGGTCAGACTTAAGCTGAATATACAAATATAAGATATGAGTAATATCATCAAGAAATATCAACAACATTCATAGAAAACATAATTCCATAACAAAACGAACAAAATATGTTACGCACTTCAAATTAAAAACCATGCCGAAACCTCTAAAGCTTAAACTAAATTGCAAAACCTTTTCGGAGAAAAAGAATTTAATTGGAAACAAATATTTATCATGCCATATAAATAAACTACTGATAGCACATTGAGAAATTTTCAATATAAATACATCCAGAGAATCATAGGTACAAATAAATATCTATTAAGTGCAACCTATCCAACACAAATCTATGTGATATGTGTAGTGAACATATTGAAACAATAGAACACCTTTTCAATACAGAAAACAAACACCTACAATGAACTGTTTTATCAATTATTTAAAACTTAAGATTCAGATTGAAAAAGAATTGGCCCTCAGCAATGATACACTTCACATATTTGAACATAAATGGAAACACATTAAACTTTAATAAACAAGTCCAGTTTTTACTTTCTACGCACTTTATGCAACTCATATTTATTCCCTTTTTTTTATCTAAAGGAAACCACAAGGGCAAAAAAGTATATATTAGCATATATTGTATAACATGTTTGAACATTATTGCTGCTTCATGATTTCATTTTGTTTTGTGATCATATACATGAATACATTGTATGTCTTATATTGAATAAAACATAAAAATAAAAAATATCAACTAGTGCATAAAAGAAAGCTTATGGTAGTATGAAAAACGTCAGAATTACTTTATTTAATAAGCCTGTGTTCTTGGGCAAAAAACCGATGTGTACAGCATTCGTGTACACGGTTATTTCCTAAACCTGTCAACATTTCTGGCGTATTAAATTATTTATTCTTAAATCTTAAGATATCGGCACAAACTGCAAGCAAACTGTCATTTATGCACTAAAGTTTTTTGCAAATGTATTTAAATTACTTGAGATATTTGCAAAAATGAAGTTCTTATCGGTGAGTTTACATTCTGCCTAGCCCGTGTGTAAACCCTTGAAAAGCCCGTTGATCCTGCACCCTGTAGATGATTTTAACCGTAAGTCAATAAGAGCCTTCAATCAATTAAGGTATACAATGTGTACATAATCCTTTCTAAACAATATTATAGCCATTGTTGACCTTATTTTAAAGATAACAAACCGCTCTTAATCAAGAGTATGTACTTGTCCTATTTGTGGCGTGTTCTGAGAAAACTGGGCAAAATGCTTGTGCGTAAAGTGTCATCCCAGATTAGCCTGTGCAGTCCGCACAGGTTAATCCGGGACGACACTTTCCGCCTAAACTGGATTTTCGCTAAAAAGAGACATCATTTAAACGAAAAATTCCATAAAAGCGGAAATTGTCGTCCCTGATTAGCCTGTGCGGACTGCACAGGCTAATCTGGGATGACAATTTACGCACAAGCATTTTGCCCAGTTTTCTCAGAACACGACACATTTGTGTAGATAAGTAATCGAGGACCCATACGCAGTATTGGCCTACCTTCCTCGATGACTATCAGCGTTATTTAACTCTTTGCATGCTGGGAAATTTGTCGTCTGCTAAAATGTCGTCTGCTGAATTTCTAAAATTAGCATTTCTTCGATTTTTTTTCAAAGAATACTATCAGAATAGCAAACAGTTTGGATCCTGATGAGACGCCACGTTCTGTGGCGTCTCATCTGGATCCAAACTGTTTGTAAAGGCCTTCAAAATTCGGTTCCAGCACTGAAAGAGTTTAAAAAAAAATCGGAAATTACATTAATCATTTCACAACCAAAGCTTGCTAGCAGCCCTGGTCTTAAATTTGGAGATCATATCTCTTCGTAATTGAAATTCTACAGTCAGAATTGTAATTCTTTCTTAAACAACTGTTTTATGCGGACCTAAATACTGCATTTTGCGCTTCTTTCGTAGAGACTTGAACCTTTCTTAAACATGGTTTAAATAATGTTGCCGCGTTCAGGATGTTACCTTGGCACCTTCAACGTTCGCTATAGGGGTGTTGCTGCCGGAGACAGACCGGGAATACTTCACACGCTCAGCGTGCACGCTACAACAAACAGGAGAACTATGCCCTATGTTCTGTTTTCTCTTTAAAACATTGAACATTTATATGAATATCTAGGTACGAATGATTAAGGACACAACCGTGTTAATGGATACAATTTTATTTAAAAAAAAATCTACACAGGATCATACAATTTATCCACACTTAAAAAAGCTGGCGTTAAAATCATTCTAAACATTGACGAGTGCTTCAACAATTTACATAATAGAACCTTCTTTGCGTTGCATATCGAATAAGAACGATTCCGAAAGGGCAACTGAACCTATACGAGTACAAGTGATTCAATTCGAGTGTATGCAGGAATAAAGACCATTTCATAATAATGATAATTAACATACTAGTACTTATAGGTGAGTCCCTAGCTGCCATGATTTTTAACAAATTAATTAAACGAATTGCGTGTGTACAAGTTCACTTAAGGTACATGTATGTGAAATTATATTACATGCAGACAGAGTTTTTGTTTAAGTTACAAAATGTACCTTTATAACTGTATAATTATAATAACGGCCTCAACCGGTGTTGGTCATTGTCAGAACAAATTTAATTGATCGAACAAATTCACAAAATTGTCACTACGTATGTAAACTTATTTCCGAATTCGGTAGTGCATGTTTTGTGATGGATTAAAAAAGTGTGCTAGTATTTTATGCTTGCATATAATGGTTCGTATTTGAAGATAGATGGTTAGTGACCTCCACAAGCAACATTCATGCCAATTTGAGTTACAATCAATAAATTTAATTTATTGGACAACAAATAAATGTTGACAACGGACGACGAACAGCGGACGAAGGGCGACCCATAGCTATAAAACATTATTAGACATGCACTTACGGTTGGCCGTCCTTTTTGACAACGTGCACACGGGACACGAACCACTGTTTATATTCGTCCTGCAATTGAAAACAGGAAACAAGTATGTAACGTGGTATTATTTTAATACGGTAAAATAGTTACTACGATTCATAAAACTTGAACCACCTACTCTAGAATACAAAAAGCAATTCTTTTAGTTAAAACCTTTTTTTTTTAGCTCGATTGCATAGGAAAGCTAAGGAAACTCTCTCGTCCGTTTTGTGGGTAGAACCAGTACTTGTTGTCTATTGGAAAGAACGCTCTTATCGTGGGGATCGAACCCGTGACCACCCGGTCGATAGGCGGACACCATGTCCACTACGCCACGGCGACATTTTATTGTTGAACACGTTTAAATAGTGGCTATAATTAATACCGCTTAAACGAACTACTCAAGAATACAGAATTATTGGTGCATTTTCGAACCTACCCTAAAAACGAGAACTTGAGCCCGGTCAAGTGAGCATCTCGTGTTCATGGCGCGGACCATCAGATGCGGGAGCCAAAAGAAGAACAGCCGCAACAGACCCGCTGTAAGCACGATGAACACCCATGTGACGCTGGTCTTTACGATGCTGCGTTCATAGCCGTAGACTTCCTGTAACAAATGCAGTTGTCATTGGAGTGGTCAGATAACATAGATTGTATAGGATACAAAATGCTCTTTTTTATTTTGTGTGGCTCAATATATTCCATTTAAATTTTCCGCAACGATATCTATTCATACGACACACGAACACTACATTGGTACATGAACATGTGTTGAATATATTGTACTACAAAAAAGCATTTAGTATCTTGTTAAAATTATGTTACAAGACAACATAGATCTAGCGTTGCAATTGTGGCTATTGCTTTAAGGAACACTGATTTTGTATGGGTTAACTTTATTTTATGAAATATTAAACGAAATATTCGTTTATTTCGGGTGTGGGCTTTAAAGTTATCTGAAAAATTGATGTGAGGATATCAAATCAACATTGCCTATATGAACTGATGTTGTGTGTGGTTAATATTCACCATTCTTTAAAGGAACTGTAAACCACGAATGACGAAAAAAGAAAAGTTCTAAAATACCGTATTTTTTTACAATTATTAGTTTACATTGATTAAAATATCACGACTGGTATATTACATAACTTGAAAAAAGTTCATATTTTCAGTATATTCGGTAATAAAATTTCGCGATTTGAAATCAAAAGTACATCGCGAAAATAGGTGACATAACGATATACACACTATAAATAACGCAAGTAGATTGATCATTTTATCTATAAAATATATACAATTCACTACGCATGCACAATTTGTATTCCTGGGTTTACCACGTGACGATATTGATCAATCTACTTGCGTTATTTATAGTTAACTGGTAGTTACCTGGTATACATACCCGGTAAAATAAATAAATACATAAATTAAGTAAAAATAAAAAGTTTAAACTTTTTTCAAGTAATGTTATATACCAGTCGTGATATTTTAATCAATATAAACTAATAATTGTAAAAAAAATAAGGTATTATAGAACCTTTTTTTTCTGTCATTCGTGGTTTACAGTCCCTTTTAGCCAACATATGCATCCATAAAATGTCTACATTTATTCCTTAGTTTGGCAAGAGACAGGTGTGGTTTGTGACATGAACGAGTGTGTTCGAAAGTTAAAAGTAGACATATTTTACTCCACATGTTACACATATTGCATACGAGTATACCTTGGATAATATAAACCTGGCTAGAAGTAATACTATCCTATCTCCTCTCACTAGAGGGGGGGGGGGTCATTTTGAAAATTCATTGATTTATGGTTATCTGAGTCTGTAATATATGTCAATACAATTCAGAAATTGTATATATTATGACTGTCTGGTATTTAGACATAATACAACAGTTTTCAAACACAACCTCAAGTCAGATAACTTCCGATGTATAAAACATGGTCAAAGGTAATCCTCAGCAAAACAGTAATATTAAAGCCCTAATAAAAGCGAAAATGCTTAAATTAAGTCCATATAAGGATCAGAATAAAATAGTCTGTTCACAAAGGGAAACACCAAGAGTTGAAAAGGTTGGTGCTGCGCTCTTCCCTTTTTTTTGGTTTGCCCCTCTTGGTTGGTCAAACACAAACAAATGTGAAAATCTGCTAAAATTTCAAAAATATTGAAAAAGCTATGCTTACAAAAACCTAAATTATTAGGGTTGGTCAAAGAAATGTCTCTGATTTATTAAATGTTCACAACAATGCCAGACTTTCCTCCCTGCCACTTATGAGCTGCGCGCTGTACTTTTTGTGATCATTTCCCTAGCCCTTAGCATGCTGGGAAATTTGTCGTCTGCTGAAATGTTGTCTGCTAAATTTATAAAATTAGCATTTTCTTTGATTTTTTTCAAAGAATACTATCAGAATAGCAAACAGTTTGGATCCTGATGAGACGCCACGTTCTGTGGCGTCTCATCTGGATCCAAACTGTTTGCAAAGGCCTTCAAAATCCGGTTCCAGCGCTCAAAGGGCTAGTTATGTTTTCTTGTATCATACTTCTAAAACATACAAGCACAACCAAATGGAAAACATGTGGACCTTTATAAGTTATGACATGGCGGAGTTTTAAAAGCGATTTAATCGCTAATGACATCAAACGATTGCATTCAAAATATACACAGACGAATATAATAACCAAGTCGTAACCAGGCCGACATAATGATGATAAGTGTAGCTCGGACTATTCGGTAAATAGTTGATATAAAAAAAGATGTGTTCAAAATGGGAATAAACACAGTTTTAACGAGTTCATATTGTCGGTAAATACCGTCCATATGCCCATTTAAGATGGGAGCGTTTATTGCTCTTCATCAAATGTAAAGCGACAAGATAACAACCATTTATAGATAAATAGAGTGGATATATTAAACCCACTTTCAATAATCGTTCAAGGTCTTGTGCGGTGATAAAGCAGGTAGGAAAAATCAATGCATACATATTTATGAGGCTTTTCTGCAGTGAAAAGCATACGATAATGACAGAGAATGTTAATTTAATCTTAAAGATTCGCCTTAAGCCTCGGTCACAAACGGGATGGGTCAAATTTACGTCGAGATTTTTTTTCGAAAACGTGCGTCGGACTGCCCAATCGCAAGGTCACCGCCAACGACGCATATTGACATCTTTGCAAGCGCTTTAGTTTATGTTTCTGTCGTGCGTAAATCACCCGTGGTAAAGGCACCGAGGGCCACTCGTTCATCCAACGCACATTATTTTACTTGGAATTGTGCTGTCAAGAGACGAAAAGTATATTTGCTGACGTCGTTCCTTTGCGTGCACCGTGCGACTTACGTGATCTAACTTCTGAAATAGACACCGTACGGTCACCGCAAGGAAATGGACGCTCGTTTATAATTCGTCGATCGGGTCTGCTTTTAAGGCACTGAGTTTAGTTGGTTAATATGACAAAATTTGTTTCGAAAAAGTCACCCAAAATAAAATGTACATGTCAGCACTACCAATGTGAACTGGACCTCGGGCTAAACTTTATCTGTCACGGCTGGACGTCCTACTTGGCATCGCCATTAGCTGAGACTCGTGACCCAGTTTGAAGATAGTGGCCTCATCGCGTTTATTCTGTATCATTTATCATCCAGTTTTTGTGGCACACAGTCAATGTTTTTCTTTCATATTAGTTTTATTAATCAAGAATTATTGGTGATGTTTTTTAATAAAATAACGTGAAAGTTAATGCTCTTATAGATAGGAGGCGCATAAAACAAGAACCAGGTCTCAATCAGACAATAATGCTCAGGGGTATATAATATGGGGACTTCTTATGCTATTAAAACAGCCCTAGACGACCAGTCATTGTATCATGATGCTATCTATAGACCAGTTTCATCAAAACGACTCCGAGATTTATTAACATAAGTGTTTGTCACGAAGTATATTATGTTCATGTGTACAATACTGTCTACGTAGTGATATAAATGTATTACAATGTACATATAATTGAATATTATTACTTCTATGATGCCAATTAAAACAATGGGATGTGTTTGATATATCGCGTGTACGGCCTATGATTTTCATAGAATCCTAGCGTAACTATATTTACCATGGAAAGCGAGTCTGCATTTCGAATTCATGATGTAATACACAACCCAACCAACAGAATCACACGAACACAAATTATTAACATTGTAATTAAATCACTTAGTGATATTTGGTAACTTATACCATACATATATTGAACAAAATCATGACCACGCAATCACTGACTCATTGTCAGTTAGAGCTAAAAAAAAATACTAATAAAATACAAAATATTTGGTGAACAGAAATTTGACTAAAATACCAGTTTGAATAAGCAGTATTTTAAAACGCGAATTACGAATTATAAATGGATGAAGTATACAAATTACATAAAGCTTTCTGTTAGTTAATATTGCATACGTACTTTTGTAATAATTTACTTATGTAATAATAAACTTTAAACTGCTTAGTACATTGGGTCAGATGCTTAATTCTTAAATTCCATGTTTAGAATTGCAGAGATTGACTTAAACTTTATGTAATAACAGATTATAGTGCAACCAAGTATAAAGTGCAAGGACCATGTCTTTTTTAAATTAGATTTGACATTACAGAGTTAATGCTCTTTGTTTAATGTTCAAATTACATAAGCAAAACGTGACTCCTTATGTTTCAAAATACATCAAATTAATAATAATATATTACCAACAGAGGCCAATATAATGAAATATAGAATACAAAGAGCTTATAAGCTATTTGTTTAATATTTACAGAGTGTATGCCCTTTAATTTTCAAGAATGAATCAAAACTACATCGATATTGAAAGGAATCAAATACAACGTCATTTAATTAATGAATACACATTGACATATTGAGTCACGACTCTTTTTCGACATGTAATTGTTTCCGCTTACAAATTGGAGGGTATAGATAGATAGATAGATAGACTTTTATTTTCCTCCATTCATGAAGAGCATAACATATAATACAGATTATAAGCAATGAAGTACAAACATATGACGATACATTTGAAAACCATATCATTAGATATATCCAGTTTGTGTTTATTACAAGCTAAGCGACATCTGTGCTCTCTATTCCAATAATGACACTTGTGAATTTGCAATGAAGCTGGGGATTTGTTTATAAATTTGATACGACCGGACAAAAATTGTACAAAACAAAGTGTTTTTTTTATAATGATACAAATTGGTATTTAAAGTTCGTTATCTGTGTTCACCTATAATCCGGGTCAAGCGAATTTCTTGTAGAAGGCATAACTATAATTGAATATACGCGAACCATGGCATTATCCAAAATATGCAAATAAAATATTAAGCGCAAAATATTTCGGAAAACTAAAGGAACAAAGGAACACGAAACTACATATTAAATACAACGCCAGTATCTGAAGGTGTTTCATTGATGGTAACTTCTAAACCTTTTGCGCACTAATTTTAATATTATTTTTCGGAGTTTAATACTGTCATTAATGAGTCACAATGTATAATAAATAAATGAAAGGTAAAAATACAACTAACAATTAAATAGTCAACACTAACCACAACACTCGTAATTGTTAAACGAATACTTCCATCACAAAGCACACAATACACGTACGATTCTACGCAATAAAAGTACGGTAATTGGAAACCTAGGTAAACCCATTTATGCCTAGCGTCCACAAAAAAGGCCTTGGCAAACAGCGTAGACCCAGATGAGACGCCGCATGATGCGGCGTCTCATCAGGGTCTGCGCTTTTTGCTTACAGGAATTTCTGTAAGAAATATTCTATATATAGAAATAAATACACTAGGCATCCCTAATTTTGGAAATAAATTGATCCAATTAAGAAGGATGGGAGAGTCCACTAGGCATAAATGGGTTAACTAAAATTAAAACCAATACAAACGATCATCGCTTTTAATCTAAATTGTAGAAAATAAACGCATGCAAGTGACATTAAATTATCATGTATTGAATTGATAATGAATTTTAAACAAAAAATCCTATATTAATATTGTTTTTCATAATTATTGCTTAATCAGTCAATAGAAAACAGTTCATGTCTCATTATAATTTATCACAAGCCTGAACACTGACTGAGTATCCACATCATGCTTAGTATGAGTTCCCCGCTGTTAACGTTGACGTCACTTCCTATGTATTTGTTTATATTGATGTACTACTGATGAAGGCTATGGTCGAAATATGTTTGGTACTTAAGACATTTTAATAAACAAAAGTGACGTGTTTGTACTTTTTTTTTTTTTTTTTTTTTTTACCGCTGTTAACATAAAATACGACCAATAAAAATATGTGTATTGTAAGATACCTTTCGTTTTATTGACATTCTGTTTGTTGCTTAAATTATTTTACTTAGCTCACATATGGAAACAACCTATTGAAAAAAAGACAAACACTAGATATTAAAATGTTAAACACTTACACGTAGCATTCTTATTGATGCACAAAAAGCGGAGTTGCTTCTTCCAGGGTCGGAACCAAAATATTTAACAACTATTTCCAACAAAAACCCTCACCACTTTATGTTAATACGAAATTACTACAATCGTTATACAATTACTATCTCTGGACACGTATGCAATATATTTGTTTGCGATATATTGTCTGTTGATCCAGAGCAAACAAATACTAGTAACGACCACAGCTGTTCAGTCAATCAATCGTTAATTAACTGTTAACAATGAATCACTCGATCGAATCAGAATTGAATCAGAATAGTTTATTTCGACTTAAGTATATACATATAGCTCATCGGCATAAACATACATATGCACAAACAGCATGCGTTTCAATTAAATACAAAATATACATTATTTCGAAGATAACTCAATTTAAAAAGGAACGAAACACAACATGTTTTCGTAACAGGAAGTTACTCTTGAATAATACTCTTCCAGTTGAAGAAGGGGGGGGGGGCATTTTTCTTAACGATCCTACAATGCACCAGAAAAAAAGAGCTGTCGATAGACAACAGGCTCAATTATTCCCCCGCTCTGATATTATATTGTACATTTTCCACGATTTTCGACTTTTTACCAATAAGCTTAGTCTAATTCAATTTATTTTAAGCAAGGTCTACATCTAAGCTATCTACAATTACAGAACAAAACCTGCATACAAATTAAAGGTATTGAGCGGACTCATGTTTTTATTCTATTTTAAGTAACAATGACTTTGAACCAAGTGGCCCCGAACGCAATCCAACACAAGGTCGGCATGAAACAAATGTGTGACGAATAATATCAGTCTCTTTAGTAAATACAGAAATTAACAACCGTTGACCAGAGTTTTCTAAGCACAAAAAGGGGCATAGTTCTAGTAAATTGCACGTCAGTTAAACTAAACTTGGTCAATGACCTCACATCACGACTCAAAACAAATATGAGAAGTATTAATTGAATACCTGAAGTAGACACAGTGATATGAAGAAGTTTGCACATTTACCCTAACTAAGTATTAAAGGTAAACATGGGGTATACGTGTCCTTAATTACATGTCAGAGTTATGAAACTTGATAAGTGACCTCACACAAGGACTTTAAACACGTGTGTGAAGTTTCAATTGAATACCTGTGGTGAAAACATTGATATGGAAGTTTATCTTAACCACAGCATTACACGGATGCCGACATTGGGGTGAGAAGAATAGCTCGGACTATTCGGTGAATAGTTGATCTAAAAATAGATGGATTCAAAAAGAAAATAAACACAGTTTTTATGAGTCCATATTGTCGGTAAATACCGTCAATGTGCCCATTTAAGATGGGCAGCGTTTATGGCTCTTAACTAAATGTAGAGCGACAAGATAAAGACGATTTATAGCTAAATACAGTGTGTATATTTAACAAAACTTTGAAAATCGTTCAAGGTCTGTGCGGTGATAAAGAAGGTAGGTAAAAATCAACGCACAATGTATTTCTGTCGCTTTCAAGTAGTGAGGAATGCTTTATGACTCTCAATATATGTCCATAAATTTCAATCATCATAAGATACCGACAGAGACGGTTTAATTTAAAGATTCGTCTAAAGCCTCGCTCACAACCGTAATGGGTCGCCTTCAAGTCGAGATTTTTTTCGAAAACGTGCTTTGGACTGCGACGACCCCGCGTCTTTTTCCTGATCACAAGGAAACCGCAAACGACGCATACTGACACCATTGCAAGCGCTAAGTTGTTGCTTCTGTTGTGCGTAAAACATCCGTCTTAAAGGGACTGTAAACCACGAATGACGAAAAAAGAAAAGTTCTAAAATACCGTATTTTTTACAAATTAGTTTATATTGATTAAAATATCACGACTGGTATATTACATAACTTGAAAAAAGTTCATATTTTCAGTATATTCGGTAATTAAATTTTGCGATGTGAAATCGAAAGTACATCGCGAAAATATGTGACATAACGATATACACACTATAAATAACGCAAGTAGATTGATTATTTTATATATAAAATATATACAATTAACTACGCATGCACAATTTGCATTCCTGGGTTTACCACGTGACGATGATGATCAATCTACTTGCGTTATTGATAGTTAACTGGTAGTTACCTGGTTTGCATACCCAGTAAAAATAAATACATACAAAAATAAAGAAAATATAATTAAAAAAAAACTTTTTCCAAGTAATGTTATATACCAGTCGTGATATTTTAATCAATATAAACTAATAATTGTAAAAAATACGATATTTTAGAACTTTTCTTTTCTTCGTCATTCGTGGTTTACAGTCCCTTTAAGGGCATCGAACTTTAATCCAACGCACGTTTTTGTACTCGGAATTTGCCCGTCGAAAGACGGAAAGTGTATTTGCTGACGTCGATCGACGCCTTGCGGGCTTCGTGCGACATAGTTGATCGCACATCCGAAATAGACACCCTACGGTCATCGCAATCTTTTTTGTGACGGTGTGTGCATCATGCGGCGTCTCAGCTGTGTCTACGCTGTTTGCCAAGGCATTTTTCTAGACGCTAGGCATAAATGGATTGAATGTTTTAATCTGATAATTTTGTAAATGTCGCATTTGAATTTAGTAGCTTGATATGACACATGAATAATTTCGAGAATGTAATTCAAAGTACATGTCAGCACTACCTATGTGAACTTAACCGCGGGTACACGTTATCTGTCACCGCTGAACGTCCTACATGGCAACGTAACTAGCTGAGACTCTCGACCCAGTTTTAAAGATAGTGGACACATCGCGGGGGATTATTAGAACAACCATACACTACTTTGGGGTACAGTGTGTTGTTCATGTCAGTCGACATGTTATTGCATCCTTGTACCAAAGCTTGAGTTAAGTTGAACCCTATTTAGTTTAGTTCGATTGCATCGAAAGCCTAAGGCTTATTGCGTTACAATGGTATAATGGTATTAAGGTTTAATGCAGCCTTATAAGTAGTTAGCGTACTTAACCATGTTCAGTAGATTTAACATGGCGTGCGAACTCAAGATTACGCTTTTTTAGAGGCGGACATAACCCCGTAAAAACTTGTTCTAACTCGGGAAAAATCACCATCGAGTTTCATTATAGACGTACTCGGGATTGAGCTAGATTTTGAAAAACCCACTTATATCTGGTTAAAAAAAACTGACTTTTTTAAATCCTTTGAAATTCTTTGAAATCTTGTACCGTAAGAAAACGCTATTATTTGGATAAAACTAACATGGTTTGATATAATGGGTCAGCGTTCTTTGTGACTACGGTTTAGATCAGCTTTTCCAATGTTGTGGACATATGGATAATACCTATTCATAAAGATATTTTTTAATGTGTTTATTGTTAAATATTTGTTTGTATATACATGATAAAAAGGTATGAAGTATTTACAGGCGTGCAAATCAACCGCGTTTTTTTTTCAGTTCAATTATTGTAATTGAGAAAAAATGTTGTCATTGAAACGCACATGACGGACGTCCTTATTACTTTATATCAGTCTGCTGTCACGCATGGTCATTTAATTATATGTGACACAATATACTCCATGCTGCACACTCGTACATTTAATTATATGTGACACAATATACTCCATGCTGCACACTCGTATGTGTAGATCGGACCTTGCAGTATAATGTTACTATACATTGGGGGGGGGGAGTTGTTGAAGCCTAAGTCCTGACCTTTGGTTACAATATTACTATAATGCGATTTTATCGAAGTCTTAGACCAGACCTTGGCGCAAAATGTTACTATAATGCCGTGGGGTTATTGAAGCCTTAGACAGGACATTGGGGTACAACGTTACTATAATGTTGATTATTGAAGCCTTGCACCCGGATGTACACTGTAGTAATCTAAAATTATATATTTTAGCAAGTTTTGCAATATATATTATCGGTCTAGGACTTTATAATTGGATTAACGTAACAAGATTCATGCATTTACCAAATGTGATACTGCCATCTATAAGTTATATGCATGATAAATAGAGAATAACAGGTAACTGCCTGACTTTTTTTGTAATATATAAGACAAGGCTTAGAATTATATATTTTATTCGTGCCGAGCTTGATATATTAAAAAAGATCAGCCAGTAACCAATTTTTCTGTTTATCATACCTCTACGTCCCCATTTGAAAAAGAAATAATAATAAAAAAAACGATACGACGCTGCATTTTAGCGGGAATGAATATGATCTTTAATTGACGTTTGACATGTAAATAATTATGCCACGAGCACTTGCGCTTAATATTTGTAAAATATGTGTTTTGCTGTTTTTGTTGCTTTTTGTGTCCAATATATATATTTCATATTGGTATCAAATTGTTTGTTTTGTTGACTCTGATTTTATTTTACTAAAAATGATGACATTATAGTTAATTCAGAGTAAAATGACCTACATCAAAATATCAACTGATATAACAACTTCCTGTAAAACTGATATAAAAAAAGATATCATACAACGATATATCAGACAGATATCAATGTAGCGGTATGATTATTCATATGACTAACTTAGTGAGGTTGAATCACGTGAAAATGATATCAGTCCGGAATACTTACGAAACACTTACATGTTGGGCAAAATACAGAGTGCAATTTACACCAAGGTAAATCAAAGTATACACGCGAAAAGTTAATGTTTAACGCGATAAAAGATACCATTTTGTATACATGGAGTAGAGGTATGTGCATTTCTCACCTAGACCACGATAACAGTCAGGGTTGGGGAATGCATATGATCCTTTTCAAATAGAGACTACTGTGATGGTCTTAACAAGTACTTCACAATCAGACAAACGTGATGATTATTGCATGCGATTCACAGCCAAACTTAAGCGAGGGTCAGTAAACACAGTTCACAAACAAACTACAATGAAGAGTCTATACACGTACTTCGCAACCAGACTTCAATGAAGAGTCTATACACGTACTTCACAATCAGACTACAATGAGGAGTCTATACACGTACTTCACAACCAGACTACAATGAGGAGTCTATACACGTACTTCACAACCAGACTACAATGAGCGTCAGTACATACAGTTCACAACTAGACTACAATGAGGGTCAGTACATACAGTTCACAACTAGACTACATTGAGGGTCAGATCACACAATTCACGCTGAGACTACCATGAGGAGTATATACACGTACTTCACAACCAGACTACAATGAGGAGTCTATACACGTTCTTCACAACCAGATAACAGTAAGGGTTCAGTACATACAGTTAACAACTAGACTTCAATGAAGAGTCTATACACGTACTTCACAACCAGACTTCAATGAAAAGTCTATACACGTAATTCACAACCAGATTACAATGAGGAGTCTATACACGTACTTCACAACCAGACTAAAATGAGGAGTCTATACACGTACTACACAACCAGACTACAATGAGCGTCAGTACATACAGTTCACAACTAGACTACAATGAGGGTCAGTACATACAGTTCACAACTAGACTACAATGAGGGTCAGATCACACAATTCACACTGAGACTACCATGAGGAGTATATACACGTACTTCACAACCAGATAACAGTAAGGGTTCAGTACACACAGTTCACAACTACACTACACTGAATGGGCAAAACACGCAGTTGGCAAGTGGACTACAGAGAGTGTCAGTATATACTATTCAAAATTAGAATAAAGTGAGGGTTAGTACACAGAGTTCACAACCATATTTAAATGACGGCCAGTGCACACAGTTCACACAGTTCACATCTATATTCATAGATTCATAGATACATATATTATTGTGGGTAAAATGTCGTCCCAGATTAGCCTGTACAGTCCGCACTGGCTCATCAGGGACGACACTTTCCAATTGTATCGAATTTTCCGTTTAAAGGAAGAATCTTCTTCACGAAAATCCAATTGAGACAGAACGTTCCATCCCTGATTAGCCTATGCGGACTGCACAGGCTAATCTGGGACGACACTTTACGCACATGCATTAAACCCCATTTTCACAGAATGAGGCTCATATAATATTGTTCTTCTAATCTTACCATTTGGTCATCTTCACCATGGTTGATGTAGAGTTTGCCTTGTTGTGGCGCCATGCTTGACAGTGTCAGCTGGAATATAAAGTATACCATGCAAGCAAACGACTGATGAGAAAAACAGCTATATTCCTGAAGTTTATTTTATTATTGTCAAAAGTTAGACAAAGACCTGTTTCTTTACGTTTGACGTTGTAAAATAGTGTTCAAAAGGTCTACAAGTCTGTCTAAGCTCTGGGAAGATAACCTTTACCTTCGGCGCAGCTCGTCGTCTGTAAGGCCAGTCGTTTGTAAGTCTATTCGTCGAAATTGTCGCTGTTGCCTGTGTCTTAAATAAATTACGTCCACCATGTAATTCAGGCGGTCCGTGTGGTAACCAGCGCTTATTCAGAACTTAGAGGTGGGTTTGACATAACCGCGGTAATAGGGAGGTAACTGCCAACGTCTTTTTTTTTATACAAACCACAAAGACGCGGTAACCACAAAGATGTGGTAAAATCGTTTATACATTTTGGTGCTGGTATTCTTAACGTGTTCTGCTTATGTGCACGTATTCAATGAAAAGTAAGTATTATAATTATTTATAAATGCTGTTTTAACTTGTTTTTATCGCCTGTTTATAAGCATTTTATTTTAGACTAAAATATGTCAGAAATATGCCCCCGCTATTTTTCAATGGACACAGAAACGAGTGCTGTGTGCCACATAATATGAACAGTCAATACGGCATGCACATTCCAGTCCTTTATATTTGCTGCTTCATATAAAGCGTATTTCACAAATGAGTAAATGACCTTAACGCAAGCAAGCAAGCAAACCAGTCGGCGCATACAACATGACATCTTGCAATTATGTCAATCTTTGTCTATGCGCTATAATAAAAAAAAAAAAATAGAGGTGACAGTAACATGAAAATCTACTGGAACTTATAATGTTTAATGACTATGTACACACGTCAATTGTTCACTGTAACCTTGAAGATAAAGACATGATTTTCACGCGACACATCGACTAGATATGATTATGTGTGCACATTTATTTCCCATTATGCGCGAAAAGATTATTTGCAATAACATGAAGTAAATGTAGGAAATCAGAAATATAAAAAGCATTATATAAAATCATATACATATATAAAAAAATATATCGCATCATTGAGTTAGTGCTAGTTTAGAACATAGAAGGTGACAAAATCTTGAGTTGTAAAATGTTGGAAAGTTAACATATTTTAATACAAAAATTATATAAAAGGACAGTCTTCTTTTTTATGTTCGATGGTACATTTGTATACCCCATCCCGCAACGAATAGAATGGGAATACATATAAGTTTGCGTACGATAGGAACAAAACTGTTCTGAGTAGGTACACTGACACCCAACAAAGTTACACGAAGTTCGCATCGAAGTCATGTTGTTGGCACGCATCGATATTGTGTACAAACAGTACATGCTTTACTTACAACCAGTTGATGCCATGCAAATTTAAATGCAGCAAACAAGTCATGATGTTGCAGTAATAAACAAGCAAGATTAGAGAATATTTATTTATGTGCAACCATTTTTTAGGATTGATAATGAAACATTGCTAATTATTGATCTATGTTGGTTATACCTATATTGATAAAACGCTCATCTGTTTATGATGATGATGATGACGGCGATTATCATGATGACGACGACAACGACGACCTTTATCATGGTATTATGTTTATGCTGTATGTATTAGTTTTTCATTAGCTATATTTCAAATACCTGAATGGTTGAACCATCATCACAAATTTGATTAACGGTTATCAGAAACTGTATCTTCTGTTAGTAGCCCACAAATGTCCAAATACCTGCTGTGTTGACCATTTCTCAAACAAATATTTAGGCCCCTTAACGGCCTGTCATCACTAAACAAACATCTTCATTGGTATGTATCTGTCAATATCTTTTAGGTATCGTTTAGAGGTAACTCTTATTAATTGTCAAGCACATTTCTTTAGAGCTATGACCATGGACACAACATAACACTAAATGTCGTTTCTTACATCTTTGTTATTCGCATCCATTTAACTGAATTTTATTTAACATGAAATTTAGTTTTCTTAACTTGATATTTGTGTTACAATCACTGTATATATAAGATTCCTTAAACTTTTGTATGTACAATAATTCCTATGTTATTCCACTGAATTGAGTTACACTATATGAGGAATTAATTATAATTTGTTATCATTTGTCAATTACATTGAGAGGGGTAAATTATATAAACACAGAAGTACATATGAAAGTATGTGTCGCATAGTTAAAACCCATGATACTTGTGAATTTACAATGATTCTCAAATATGAATTATCAATATAAAGAAGTGAAACTCCAGCTGCTGGAGCAGTATTGAAATCTTATTACAAACAATTAGTTGGTCCTTTATTTATGGCAAGTGACCGATTGCCGAAACAGTACAAAACAGCACAATACAGCACAATACAAAACAACATAAACACAAATAAGAATAAAGCTGGGGTCACCGCCTTGGAACGGTCAATGCAACGCATTGGGGGTTTAAACCTGGTTATAGAGCGCTCAACCTCACACTTGGCCCAGCAATATTCATAATACATTTAAGTGTAAATAAAATTTAACGTCATAGCATTGTAACTCAAATTAAACAATAATAAAAGGGAATTAAAACGCATTCAATTTAATTACTATTTAATTACTCAATTGCATTGAAGATACAAGAGTAACAGAGTTACAACTTTTTGACGAACGATCAAATAAAACTATTAACAATTGTCAACTACATTCCTTCTTTATAGAAAAAGATTTGAGAATATAGCGTCACGGAGTTAATATCTCAGATAATCATCGCGCAAATACAGGAAGAAGCAGCAATAATGGGTGTAAAAATTCCATATTACATTGCTTGGTTGTTTATGTGACTGCTAAAAAAAAAATAATAATAATTAAATCAAACAAGCAAAGCCTATCAGAGAGAAAATAAAAATAAAATGGAACTTTATAAACCCAATGACATATGCATGTAGATTACAACTGGGAAAGTCGGTCGAATGACGTCACAAAAATTCATAATGACGTGAACAGTGTAGTTTTCATGCAGATATGTGCCTACGACACAAAGACACAATTTAATTCAACAGTGAAAAATACCTATTATATAACTAATGATTCCAAATTTTAAGAGACGAAAGATAAAGTGCATACGACACAAAGACACAATTTAATTAAAAAGGTAAAAAATGCCCATTATATCACTCATGATTCCAAATTTTAAGAGACAAAAGATAAAGTGAATCGAAAACCATCACGCACGTGTTTTTAAGTACATAAGCATCATATCCTTTTGATAAAAACGAGTTAATTAAATGGAAAAGTTTAATATGAACATTTTCTTTAACATATTTTAACTT